>JBBYHL010000014.1:11882725-11926755 GCA_038381835.1 Adansonia madagascariensis | reverse complement strand
GGCTAAAACATCAGCCATTTGATTATCGTCTCGAGTCAGATGAATAAATTCTACTTTCTCAAACTTTTCAAGCAATTCTAGAATTAGCTTTCCATATTGTTCCATCCTCGAATCTTAAGTTTCCCATTCTTCGTAAAATTAATGAATCACTAAGGCTGAGTCCCCATATACTTTCAATAATTAAGCTTTTCTTTCTATAGCTGCCTAAAGTCCCCTAAAACATGCTTCATATTCTGCTACATTGTTAGTACAATCGAAGTCCAATTAAGCAGTAAAAGGGTAATAGTCTCCTTCTAGAGATATTAAGATTGCACTAATTTCATGGCCTAAAGCATTTGATACTCCATCAAAATATATTTTCCATGTTAATTCTTTCGACAGCTCTCTTTTTTCTTCCACTGAAATATTCATTAAATCTTCATCAAGACAATCAAAATTCAATGGCTGATAATCATCAAGTGCTTAACTTGCTAGGAATTCAGCGATAACACTCCCTTTAATTACCTTCTGACTCATATAAACCATATCATATTCTGATAGCAAAACTTTCCATCTAGCTATCCTTCCTGACAAAGTCAGTGCTTCGAACAAATATTTGATTAGGTCTATTTTGGTGATCAGCCAGGTGGTATGATACAACATGTATTATTGGATCCTTTTCGTAGCCCAAACTAGGGCACAACATATCTTTTCTATTTGAGAATAGTTTACCTTATAGTCAAGAAATTTCTTGTTGAGGTAATAAATAGCTCGCTCCTTCTTTCCTATCTCATCTTATTGTCTTAGCACACAACCCATAGACCTTTTAGACACTGATAAGGACAAAATCAAAGGTCATATTTCTACAGGTGGTACCAACACTGGTGAATTACAAAGATAATGCTTAACTTTTTCAAATACTTCTTGGCATTCTTCATTCCATTCACCAGGGTTTTATTTTTGCAAGAGCCGAAATATTAGGTCACACTTATCTGTGAGTTGTGATATGAATCTAGTAATGTAATTCAACCTCCCTAAGAAACGTCACACGTCATTTTATGTACATGGGATGGTAATTCCTTGATGGCTTTAATCTTATCTAGATCAACTTCAATCCCTTTTTCACTTACAATGAAACCTAATAACTTTCTTGACCTTACACCAAAAGTACATTTTGCCAAAATTAGCTTTAATTGGTACTTTCTTAGTCTTTTGAACAATTTTCATAAATCTGCAATGTGTCTTTCCTCCTGAGGTGACTTGGCAATCATATCATCCACATATACTTCTATCTCTTTGCGTATCATATCATGGAATAGAGTGACCATTGCCTTCTGATAAGTTGCCCCTATATTTTTCAGTCCAAACAGCATCACCTTATAGCAAAAAGTTCCTCAAAATTGTGATAAAAGTTGTCTTTCCATGTCTTTTGGTGCCATTTTTATTTGGTTATACCTCAAAAATCCATCCATGAAAGAAAACAGATAATTCTTCGCAGTATTATCAACTAGAGCATCTATATGGGGAAAAGAAAAATTATCCTTTAGACTCGCTCGATTTAGGTCCCGATAGTCTACACACATTCTAACTCTACTATCTTTTTAGGAATTAGGATAATATTTGCAGCCTATTTTGGGTATTTTGCCACTTCAAGAAATCCAACCTTGAATTATTTCTTTACCTTTTTTTATCTTTAAAAGCATTTCTAGTTTCATTTTTCTTAACTTCTGTTGAACCAGTTTGAATTTTGATTTTAGAGGTAATTTATTAACTATAATTTTCATGTCCAACCCTGGCATGGTCGGACCATGCGAAAACATCTTAAAATTCTTAAAGCAAACATATTAATTTTTCCCTAGTGATGCGCATTAGAGCAGTCCCTATCCTGACTTCTTTTCTATCATCCTTATTATCCCTTAAATATTTCACCTCTATGGATTCTTCATGGAGCATTATTTGTTCATCCTCTTGCTTGATTATTTTAGTAGGTTAGGTGGCAAAGTATGATCATCAACATCTTCTTTGAAATTGACCTCATTCAAACAAACAGTCTATTCAAGTTTAACCTTTGAATTATGTTTGGGACCATCCACTTTTCCTTAAGTAAGAAATCTGTAAGGGTAAAAAAGAAAAGATAGGTAAACAAATGTATGACATGATTTGTATAAATGTATGTAACAAAGGAAAGAAATATTGGTTTAAAAAAAATTAGACATAAACAAAAAGGTCACATGCATTTCATTTTCGTAAATGATAATGTAACATTTCCAGTTTTCACAGAAAGATTCTTGGATGACAAAATGAGTTCCCAAGATTACTTTGAAACTGACCTAAGCACTACAGTTCTCTCAATACAAGTCTAATTTTTCAAGACTTATCCAGGAGGACAAGGATGGATCACATGATTATCATTTGGATTTTTGCTATCTTTTGTAATAGTGGCCACCTAACATTTTCAAAAGCTTCATTAAATAACTCAATTAGCTTTTTTTTTCTTCACCTCTTGGATTAACAACTCCTCCATAATAGAAAACTTCATTCAGTAAGGGGTAAAATGTTGATTTTTGGCTTGACTGTTGACTGAAGGCTTGGACTAGCTTTTTTCATTGAGATTTATTTTCAAATTTCTTTTTTTTTTACTCTATTTTGGCTTGAAGCCCAGTCTTTGCTTGTCTTTCTTGCTAATGACATTCATAAATTAGCTAATCCCTTGAAAATGTTTTCCAAGTCCACTTCCAGCTCAAGCTTCTTCCCCGACTATAGGTTTAAGACTATGCGAGTGCTCTTTGAAAGTCTAGGTTTTAGGATTATAGACCTTTTCGTAATAAAAGTGGCATTGATAATTTCAAAAGACCTAAAGAGCACTCTTCAATTTCAGTATCTGCTTCAATGTAAAGGGCTTCTTTAGAAGTTATGACCATAATATCTTCCTCTTCGGATCAGCTAATCAACTTTTTGTCAACTATGAATTTAACTTTTTGGTGCAGAGATGATGGGACGACCCTGGCAGAATGAATCCATGGTCATCCCAACAAACTGTTGTATGCTAGGATAATGTACATTACATAAAATTTGATCTCAAATGGGCAAAGGCCAATATCCAAAGTGATCAAAATAGTTCCTTTGATTTCTCTCTTGGTCCCATAAAATGCCTTAACAATTATATAGCTGTGCTTAATCTGATTAAGATCAGCTGGTAAGTGAGACAATATGATCAACAGCATTACATTCAAAGCTAATCCATTGTCAATGAGGACTTTAGGTAGAATAGTCTCTTTATAGTGAGTTGTAATGTGGAGAGCTTTTGTTAAAGTGCTACCCCCTAATGGGACTCATCATCACTAAATGAAATGAAATTGTCAGCAACAATGCTATTTATTAGGTGATCCAACTTATTTATGGAAAAGTCTTAAGGAACACAAGCCTAGTTGAGCACTTTCAACAAAGTATTCCGATGTGCTTCTGAGCTGAGCAATAGGGTTAACATAGAAATCTTTGCCAGTTGCTACTTTAACTGTTCTACTATACTATACTCATTATGTTTAATGAACTTAAGAAATCCAATCGCATCTTTTTCCTTGATCAGTTTCTATAGTTCTGCTAGGCTATCTTTGGTAACTGTTGCTTTTCCATATACTTGTCCTTTTAACTTGGTTTTTGCACTGGTTTCATTTATTTCCTGTAGATGCAACCATTCTTTATCACATAGCTTACCCCAGTTATGTCGATAGTAGCTAGTTGGCTTGTAACAACCTCTAGAGTTGTTATTCTACTATCATACTTCCACGGTACTTGTTTGTTATTTTGATATGGGAACAAAGTTGGTGCTCTTATAATGAGTCTAGGAGTAACTTCAAAATTAGGTGATGTGATCTTTAGTTGATGGCGATGAATGATAATAGGGCGACTAATGCCATAGGGCAGTTGTGATGATCTTTCACCGAGCATGTTGACTAATTTTTCTTCATCTAATCCAGCTTCTTTAAAAAACCCCATTTCACCATTGTCCATCATTCTCTGGATTATGCCTAAAAATTCTATGCAATTTAGCAAAATGTGTCCTAATGTTTTGTGAAATTTGCAAAAGTTAGTACCAATACTAGATTGACCTTTGCTACTTCTATGATCTTGACTAAAGATCCCTCTTTCAGTCAAGATTGCCCATACTTTTTCCATAGAAGTCTTAACTTCTTAGACTTTTAACTTTCTTCGATTTTTTTTTAGTAATCAGAGCATTAATCCTGGTTCGGTATAATCTAGTAAGGGATTTGCTACCATATTAGGTGCTGAACCATTATCAATTCGAAAGGCACCCTTCTCAAGCAGACTTTAAAACTTTTGCTTGAAAACTATATAGTTTTTTATTGAGTGACTAACTACCGCATGATAATCATAGTGTAGATTTCGATCATACCAACTGGGATAATTTTCTTTATATGGTTTGGAAAAGATTAGAGCCACTAACTGTGCCTCAAAAACCTTATCAAACATTTTCTTATATGAATGAAAAAAGGGTTCATAGCAAGATTTAGGTTGGTTGGCTCTTTAGGCTGGTGGATTAACATTGGGTCTTGCTTGGTTTTATGGAGGAGGGTTCGAAGTGGTGGTCTGAGGTGATGTTGAAGGAGAAGCTCTGAGTATGTTAAATGAGTAGGTATTTTGGGTTTGCTATCTTTGGTTTTGGTAATACGGACAACGTTCTTGATGGTACGATTGACTAGCATAGTTAATAGACATAGCTTCTTCTTTCTTCTTTCCTATCCCTAGCTTCTTTCAAGTAAAAAACTCCCTAAATATGATTTTACCAGCCTTTATAACTATTTCAATCATCTCTCCCAAAATAACAAGATTAGCAAAATTCTTAGTTGCATTCCCCATCAATTTATCATAATAGGGGGACGTAAAGTGCTCACAAATAGCATCGTGCTTTCTTTCTCAGTCAAAGAAGGCTGAACTTGAGAAGCCATGTCTCTCCATCTTTATGCATATTCCTTAAAAGATTCAGTAGACTTCTTCTCCATATTCTGAAGAGTTAGTCTATTAAGGACCCATTCAGCCATATGTATATATTATTGAAGAAATGCATTAGCTAAATCAGCCTAGCATTGAACTTGAGTGCGGTTCAGATTATTACACCATCTCAGCATAAATCCAGACAAACTTTTTTGAAAATAATGAATCAAAAGCTTGTTGTTTTGGGTGTAACCAACCATTTTCTTGATGAACATTTTAATGTATGCTTAAGGGGAAGTAGTGCTTTTATACTTTTCAAACTTGAGCATTTTAAATTTTGGTAGGAGGACTAAATCTGGTACTAGACTAAGGTCCTTGAAATCCACACTGCTATGTAATTCAGCCCTTGTAATAGCCTTTAGCCTTCTCTTAAGAGGCTATAGTTTCCCTTTTTCTATCACTGCTTCAGGCTGCTCTTTACCCTTCTATTTATGTTTTTCCTTTTCATCAATGCTAGTGCTTTCTAATTCTTCTTAGGCGATACAGTTCTTGCACCTACCATTTTGTAAAAAGGCATCAAGATTAATGATGATGACAGAAGGGTTGGTAGCCAGGACATTTTGTTATAGATTTAGAATATTGGTGGTTATGCATTCTAAATGTTAGTTGTTTGTTCCTTAACTGGTACCCCCTGAATCCTCTAGTAAAAGTATTAGTATTTGTCTCTAGTTATTGATGAACTGACTCATTTGCCACTAACAACTCCATCATCCTCGTAATCTAAGCTTGTAACTCTTCTTGCCTTCTTAGCATGGCCTCTTGAGCCTATCAATGACTTTCTTCTAATCTTTCTAATCTTGCCAAGTAATCTTCAGCCATTCTTCTTGTTTTAAGTCTAGTGTGGTATCGATGAGTGGGTAGTGGTTAAGTTGGTCTTTCTTAGTTTGCAATGTTGACCTTAACAATTCCACATTTTTTTGAGTTAATTAATTTTCACTTTTGAACTAATAAAATTAATAATCATGTATGTACGTATTTATGTATATGTATGGGCATATGTATGTATGGTATCAGTATATGAATGCACTTGTAGAGACGCTTACTTTAACTAAAACCTAGAAATTTTTCATTAACTTTGTGATCAATTACATGTTCACATCGTTGATCATATAGGTATTACATCCAAGGAAATTCCTAATTTGATTATATTGTTTCTTAGCTTCATCTAAAAATTGCAGTACAACATGTCCGTAATATCTATGGGTTTAATTTACAACTGTAAGTCTCTAATCCTCTCCACCATTTTCCTTGCTTGGATGATGGCTGAGTGAATCTACTCTGTAAGATGATTTATGTACATTTGTCAGCCAAAAGAATTAGCTACCTATCATCTGCTATCATCTTCAGCCCACCATAGTCTATTATCCCAATATGCATTTAGATCACAGTAGGCTGATGCGAAGGCGCAAATATCATCTCCCATGTGCTGTAATTCTAATCCTATCTCTGTAATAGTTATAGTGAGACATTGTCTTTCCTAAAGCAGTTAAGATACCCTTCCATGCTTTCGATGCCAGGTAGCTCAGAGTTGCTTATTCTTTTCCATAGACCTTCTTAACTAGAGATGAGTACCAGCATGCTCTCTTCTTTCTTTTTCAAAAATAGTTTGCCTAGCCTCTCTTTCCAAAGCTTTAGTCTTCCATGCTTTTAACTCTTCATTAAGCTTATGCATTTCTTCTTTTAACCCTTTAACAGTGTTGTTGGAACTCCCAGATATCTCGACAAGCTTTAATTTTTTATTCTGTTTAACCTAGTTATTCTTCATCTTGTACTTTTCTTCCATTTTTTCAACTTCTTTTGCTTTTACTTCCATCTTCATTTGTAAGTAGGTAACTTCTTCTTGGAGCTGGTGATCCTCGTCACCCATTCTTTTTTGCTTTGTTACAGCTTCCTCTTTAATCAAATCGATCTCGGATGGAATAATAGGTTTCAGCTGAATAGATACTCGAGGAATGGTTCCATCTAAGCCAAGAATAATTATGTCACAACCTCAAACTTTCCTCCAAGCATCATACCTTGAAGTGATCTTATCCATGTATACATTTAATCCTGACTCATACCTTTCTCTCCATTGTAAAGCGGCTATCTGAAGCGACTTTTTATAATCTTCACCCTGATATTCCAAGTCAACACCAGCCAAATTTAAAGCCATAGGGATAAATTGCTATGACCCATATTGCCTTTGGGCAAATAATGGTGCATAACCCACGGTGCCCCATATTTTGAGTAAAAGTACATATAGCAAATTACCATATCGATACACAAAGCATTTTAGTGAAAATCATGGTGCCCCCAAGTTATATCAGAAGAAGCTAAGTTCTTTAGCATCTCAACCCATTATTTCTTAGTTCCAGAGTTAGGCCATTCTTTTTTGATGAATTCCCAAAGAGGAACAAAATATGGAAAGTAGGGTTTAACTTTATCTACCTCTTTGCCCCAGAGATGACTTCGAGCCCAAATGTACAATAACAAAGTAGTTCCAAAGAATCTCCCTTAGCCTCTTTTTCAGTATGCATTGAGTGCTTTAATTATTTTAGCTAAAATTGTTGAAGCCAGGTGCATGTTTCTTTTCAATCGATCAAATAAATCCCCTACCGCCGCTTTAACATGTCTCAACACTCTCGGGAAGAAAACCAGCCCATATATAGCAAGAGCAAATGCATCCAAAGCCTTCTTAGTGTCAGATCACTCTTGGATATATTTTCATAGATACTACCATGAAATGACACTAGTGTTCCCTTTTTGCTTTATGTAATGGTCGTTGGCTTTGAAATCACGATCCAAAACTTAACTCAATCTTTTATGAAAGCTAGTCAAATTGTGCACTTTGCAATAGATGGTCTCATTTCCAATGGCCCAAGCCCGAGAAAAGCCGATATATCTTCCACAGTCGGAGTCAAGTCAAGCTGATTGAATGAAAAACATCGAAATGATGGATCCCAAAACTCAATCATAACCCTGACTAACTGTTCATCCATGTGTATTTTGAGCAGGAGGGCAATCTATCCATACTTTTTTGTTGCTTTGCACCCCCTACTAATCCCATATTTTGGCTAACTCTCTTAAATTATTTTGGTGAAGGTCTAAATGTGTGATCGTTGGCAACTCTGACACAAAACCTTTCGCTACATAGTCCCTATCCGTTTTTTGGTTGAATTCAGACTCAGAACGAACCTCTTTAAATTCCTTGGAGATAATCACTGCATGTATTGGTTTTGCCATAAAATTAAATAAAAATTGATCTAAGTTGGAATTCTTTTTAAAGCAAGTGTTCCTGTATGCATATGAGAGATGAAAAATGAAAAAAAAAAGTTAGTATCTTTAGGAAATATTAAATTCAAATAAAACTTCAAAATAATGAAAATCATAAATTATTCAGACAAGGCAAACAAAAATCACAAATCATTCGAATAGGATATTAAAACTAAAAAAAAAAAAAAAAAAAAGAAAAGATAACTTGTCCCTTCATGCATCCCTAATTTTGGTGACATCTAAAATCGGGCATGGCTATAACTAAGAGGTTAGTATGGTTCACTATATGTGGTTTATGCCAGACCTCTAATTAGGTTCTCGAATTCCTCGAGCCCTAAAAGGATTAGCCAGGTACCTTATCCTTATCCATCATGGATACACATCGAAATAGGTTTAATTCGAGTGGGCGTGTCTTCCAGGTCCGTAAGGAGGCTAATACCTCAAGCAGATGTAGGAATCTACACCTAGTAGGCTTTTTGCTGGCCCAGATAAAGGCTAACACCTCAGAAGGCAGAGCTACTTCACCCTCTCCTAAAATATTGGGTACCTATGCCCCCTCTATATTTGACTAAGGAGAAACTACTGCACAATGTGAATAGTGTGTGTGAAGGGACAAATTTACCTTTTTATGACACAACATTTAAAATAAAACCCACTATCCTAATCCTCGAAAGACAAAAACAAAGACAAAAAGATTAGTGCAAAATAAATATTAATATAATGAAAAAAGAAATTTTAAAAAGGGAATTTAAAATTGTATACCAATTGAAACCGAATTAATTGAAATTTAGCGAACATATAATTAATTTTAGGTCTAAGCATCTAGAGTCCCCAGCAGAGTCGCCAAGCTATCCCAACATGGCCTAGATAAGAATCCTAACCAAGCCCAACTTAAATGGCCTTCGCTCCTATATTTGTTAAATTTATCACTATTTTATATTCGCTTATTTGTATAGGCCATATCCTTATTGACATTTTCTTATTTTGGAGATCAGGTGGTTGAGATGAATCGCTTACTTGACTTAACCTTAAATAGTATTACAAAATGACTATTTATTTAGAGTCGCCACCAATCTATTTAGGCTAGGTGAAAACGGTCATTTATCAGAGTTTATATTTTGAAGGTTACAAAACCCTAGAATATAAACTCCAAGGCCTGCGATCATACCAAAGATCATATAAAAGGGTTCGTGAGTTGGTTACAATCATGATGCTTGAAAATCAGTACATTATTCAATTACGTGTTAACTTGAATCTTAATTTTTATTCGGTTTCAACATATGGCATTCAATTATATATTCCTAAAATAATAATTTTTAAAACAAATTTATTATTTTGAGTTAGAAAGATTGAGTTCTCAGAATTTTGGAAGTCAAAATCTCTTACGTACTCCATCGGAAGACTAGTGGAACACAAAAGCTTTTTATCATTCTCTTTTGTATCCCAACGAAAAACCAGAGGAACACAAAAGGTTTTAAAATTAAAAATATCTTTTGCACTCTAGTTAAAGGCTAGAGGAATGCAAAATGTTTTATTATTATTTTTTCAAAATTTATAAAATCTTGATTTCCATTTTGAAAAGGATATCTCGATATTCAAATAATCCGTAGAACCTCTCTCATATTTTGGGAGAAATTCTACATAGTATTTTAACTTGGAGATATTGCCTAAATTTTTTTAAAAAAATCTATATTTTATTGAAAATATTTATAAAACTTCCTAAAACTCAATAACAATCTAAAATGACAAACTTATTCCCAATATGTTCTTTAGACATAAAAATATCCTTGCAATCACATAGCATTTGGTTCTAATGAAATTACCAAATTGCCTCTAGGGTATACCTTCGACGTGAAAATATCTCGATACCCTTAATAGACACCAAAATGACCTTAAAAAAAATGAATCCTAAACATTCACCTTTGGCATAAAAGCATTTGGTGGAAAAATTACAACAATGCCCTTAGGGTATACCTTCGACATGAAAGTATCCCGGTACCCCTAATAGACACTAAAATAACCTTAGAAGCCTGAATGAATCCTAAACATTCACCTTTGGCGTAAAAGTATCTTGAAAAAAATTTACAAAAATGCCTCTGGGGTATACCCTCAACATAAAAGTATCCAGATACCTCTAATAGACACTAAAAATTATGAAAATACCCTTAGGGTATACCTTTGACATAAAAGTATCTGGGTACCCCTAATAGATACTAAAATAACCTTAGAAGACTGAATAAATCCTAAACATTCACCTTTAGCATAAAAGCATCTCGAAAAAAAATTTATAAAAATGCTCTTGGGTATACCCTTGACATGAAAGTATCTCGGTAACCCCTAATGGACACTAAAATGACCTTAGAAGGCTGAATGAATCCTAAACATTCACCTTTGGCATAAAAGCATCCAGATAAGAAAAAGTACAAAATGCCACTAGGGTATACCTTTGACATTAGAGCATCCTGGTACCCCTAATGGACAGTAAAATGACCTTAAAAGGCTGAATGAATCCTAAGCATTCACCTTTGGCATAAAAGCATCCCAATGAAAAATTATGAAAATGTCCATAGGGTATACCTTTGACATGAAAGTATCACGGTACCCCTAATGGACACTAAAATGACCTAAGAAGGCTGAATGAGTCCTAAACATTCACCTTTGGCATAAAAGCATTCGATAAGAAAAATTATGAAAATGCCCTCAAGGATACCTTTGACGTGAAAGTATCCTGGCAACCCTAAAGGACTCAAAAAGACAAGAAATAATGATTTTTACTCTAAATGAGTAATTTAGATTTCAAAAATGGCTTAAAGTATAAAAATTGCTAATGGATCCTTAAATTTCTCAAAATTAAATATTAGTCCTAAATAGGTTTAAAAAGCTAAAAAAGATAGTATTATTTTTTACCAAAAAACACCTTAAATGAAAAGTAAATTTTAAAATAACCTAACATGCAAAAATACTAGTAAGTCCCTAAATTTTTAAAAATTGCATTTCACACCCTAATGGAGAACCAAAAGAATATGAAAAGTTTTTTTTTTAATATTTTTAACACCTCACCAGAGGACCAATGGAAAGCTAAAAATATTTAAAATAATCTAAATGGATGATTTCATGCTAAAGATAACATTTTTGTCCTAAAAATGCTAGATTTCCCTAAGGGTTCCTAAACTTTTTTGATTTTACACTTAGGTATCTAAGTAAAAAAAAAAAAACTAAATCATCATAAAATATAATTAATCAGGTAAAAATCAACATGTAAATCATGAAGAGCATCCATATAAAGGCTCGGTCAAACACTTTTAACCAAAAACAAAATTTTTCATTACTTACAAACTAGCCCTTAAACTTTTAAAAATTGTAAAATGCCCCCTTAAGTGTGAAAAACACCTAAAGCATGGTATGAAAAACCCAAAATCAGTTTCCAAGTTATCTATGAAGCTTTCTGTCAAATCCTTTGACCGTAAAACAAAACGTTTCTATTATTTGCAAATAGTCCTTAACTTTCCTAAAATTGCAAATTGGCCCCTACATGATTAAAATGTAAAATTAAGCTTCAAATAAATCAAAATAATCACAAAAGTCCTATAAAAAAATCACAAGTAAGATTCGATCACATCTTTTTTGCCCCTAGAATAAATTATTCAATATTTACATAAAAATCCCTGAACTTCTTAAAATTACAAAAAGACCCCAAAACTAAAAACTGTATTTTAACTTGATAAATGCATAAAATACACTCCTAAGGGTGCAAATGTTTAAACAAAGATTTTTTTTATTTTTTATTTTTTATTTATTTTTTACGTATTAGCCCTTAAATAATTTATATTTACAAAATGACCACATAAACACATATACAAGCATGAATTTCAGCAACACCTAAACAATCTATCATTCAACTTTTTTTTAACCCAACAATCACATATTCATATTTTATTTAACACAAATTAGCACTATTATATGATAAAATTATAGAAAAAAGTATATAAACAAGTGATTTCACCATAATAACAACAAAAAACTAAAAGAAAAAATATGCATGAACATATAATGACAAACACAATACCAAAACCAACATCATATCAACATAAACATGATTCATGAAAAAAATAATTTACTAACAAGAAGAAAAAATTAAAATAAAATAAAATAAAATCAAGGAAATTTGTTAATGGCCATTATGCTTAGTCCTTCAACATGGATAAAAAAAATCCATGAACTTAAGCATATTTTTGGCTCACCAAAGAAAAGAAAAATGTATGAAACAAACAAAACTTCAAAGATTTAAGTGGAGATTATACCTTAACAAGCTTTGAAATTTTTTTTTAGTGTTATTTTTTTTTTTTTGCTTCCCAAAAACTAGAAAACTTGAAGAAAACATCCTCCCTCATTTATAGGGGAGGATGATTCGGCCATGGAGGATTTTCATCCTTCTTGGCCAAAATTCCATGTCTTTTTTATGGATTTTTTCCTTTTTTTTCAAATTTTTTTATGTTATGTTTACTTGTTAGGTTGGAAATAATAAATGTTGTGTCATAAGCCCATACCCTTATCATCTTTTCTTATAAGCCACTATCTTCATTATCATGATCATGCTAGTTTAGGTGAAATGATGGTTTTGGTTAACTTTATGGAATTAGTTGGAATGAAACTAAATCAATTGGAAAATAATTTAATTCCATCTAAATTAGATTTTATGTAACTAAGTGGGCAAATTATAAAATTAATTATGTAAAAGCAAAATTACATTATGAATTTTCAAGTAAACATAATCTTAGAAGTAAAAAAACAAATGCAATCAAGGTGCATAAAAATCCTAACCGAAAATTCTATGACAAATTGATAATAAATTAAAATTCATGTACTCAACAAAATTTCACATAATAAATCTAATTAAGAATTTAATATATGGAAGTTCCAATCAAAATTTCATAAAAAATAAAAAAATCAAAATAATTGATATAAAAATAAATAAAAAATTTAAAGAAAAAGTTAGTGGACTTTGTTAGAAAATTAGAGATAAAAATGAGCCGTAGGCTTTTAGAGAATGAAATGGGCTTGGTGGAAAACCAAGAAAATGGGCTTGGTAAAGTCATTGGGCTTGTTGAGAAATTAATGGACTTATTAGGCTTATTTGCAAAAGTTAAAATTTTTAGGCCCATTAAGGAGATTTTGCCAAAATAAAATAAAATTAATAATAAAAAAATTATAAAGATTGAATTATACAGGAAATTTTTGTGATAAGTCTTATGTGAAAGAAGAAAAAAATTAAAATCCAAAACTCGTAAAATTTTACGAGAAAACCTGTATGAAAAAAATTTGTTATTTTGGAAAAATGCAAACCTCATAAAAAAATTAAATTTAAAAAAAAACTAATTTAATATAATTTTAATGAAAAGATTTAATTAATTTTAAAAATCTTAAACTCAAAAATGTTTTCTCGAAAAAATTTATGGAGTAGAAAACTCCATACCTTGAAAACAAGAAAATTCAAAAAAATGAACAACTCATAAAATGAAATGAATTTTGAAAAACTGATTTCATGGTGGTTAAATGAAAATATTTAAAGAATCTTAAAGTTTAAAACTCAAGAAAATTCTACTGAAAATTTTACAAATTAAAAAAAAAAAAGCTAGTATTTTAGGATAGAAAAATTTTAGACAATATATTAAAACTTATAAAAAATAAAATGAATAAAACATATTATCCAAAATATTGATTCACAAAATGGTAAAGATAAAAATTTAAAATTTAGAATAATTTTGTCAGGAAAAATTTCACAAATATAATACTCGCTGTACTATAAAAAATTTAAAATTAATTACAAAAATGGATAACTTGACACCTTGTGGTATAAAATATCAATATGAATTTTTCCTTGAATAGTTTTTTTTTTTGGAATGTATATTAGCTTGAATAATACACAAGTGTCTATAAAAATATAAGATGGTTAATTTTTCAAGCTTGATGAAAAAATCTCAAAAAATTCATGAAAATGGAAAATTTGACCGTGATATCATCTGCAAGAATGATTTTTCGAATTCAAAAAGAAAATATTTAAAAACAAAATTTTCCTTTTGAATATTTGTTTTTTTATCCAAGATCAGTCTTCAAATGGCATTTTTTCGTCAAGTGAACTTTTGGCTATCCAAAAGTCTTGAAAATGTGTTGTTCATCTAAAAAATATCAGTCCTAATGAGGATGGCTATTAAGTTCTTGATCTCAGATATTTAGGATTATTGGAAACGAGACCCAGATGAAATTAGGTATCTACACATATCTCAAGAGAAAAAGGTGTTACACAAAGAGACAACTTGGAAGATGTACTTCGATGATATTGCTAATGCAATGGGGTATAGTATAGGAATGATATTAATTTCCCTAAGTAGAGATCATAATCCATTTACTACTAGACTAAATTTTGATTGCACCAATAACATAACTGAATACGAGGCACGTGTCATGGGGTTGCAAGTTGCTATCAAATGAAAAGTGAAATTCTTGGAGGTGTAAAGGATTTAGCTTTAGTGATATATCAGCTTCGAGATGAACAGGAAATCCATGACAAAAAATTAGTGTAGTATGAGAAGTTAATCCTCAAATTAGTAAAAAGGTTTGAGAAGATTAATTTTCATCATTTACACAAGGAGGAAAATTAGATTGTCGATGCTTCGATTACATTATTTGCCATGATGAAGGTGACTAATAGGGCTGAGGTGATGTCGATTAAGATGAGTATACATGAGATCCATGCTCTTTGTCACAATTTAGGCTGAAAGAGATGGTCAATCAAGGTATTATAATATTCTCTGATATGTAAAAGATCGATAATATTTGGATCATGCTACAAATGACCAAAGAACTATTTAAAGAATGTCCATGAATTACATCCTTGATGGTAAAGTCTTAAATAAAGAAGTCAAGACCAATTACTTTTGAGATGTGTAAATGTCGTTAAAGCTAAAATGATAATGGAAGAAGTCTATAGGGGGATATGTGGGATACATTTTAGTGGACATATGATGGCTCGACAAATATGAGGCTAGGATATTATTGGCTGACCATGGAAAGTGACTATATAAAATATTTATGCAAATGTCACAAGTGTCAGATATACGCAGATAAGATTAATGTGCCTCATCATAGCTGCATATGATGATGTCTCTATGGCCATTTTCGATGTGGGGCATGGATATGCTAGACCTAATTATTCCTAAGGCTTTGAATAGGCATCATTTCATCTTGGTGGAAATGGATTACTTCACCAAATGGGTGAAAGCTATTTCTATAGAAATATGACTAAGTTAGTGGGATACAAATTTGTCAAAAGAGAAATAATATGCCTATATGGAATATCAGAATAAATTGTTACTGATAATGCTTCAAATATGAAAAATAAAATGATGCATAAAGTATGTTTGTAATTTAAAATCAAGCATCATAATTTGGCAATATATTGCCTAAAAATGAATGAGGCAGTAGAATGAGCCAATAAAAACACAAAGAAGATTGTGTTAAAGATGACCAAGATGTATAAAGATTGGCATGAGAAGTTGCCACTTGCTTTGCATGCCTACTAATCGTCAGTTCATACCTTTACGAGTGCTACCCTATTTCCTTTAGTCTACAGGATAGAAGCAGTGTTACCAATAGAGATGGAAATTCTTTCATTATAAATATAGATGGAAACCAAACTGGAAAAAGCTGAATAGGTCAAATCCTGGTATGAACAAATCAATTTCATTGAGGAGGAAAAGTTGAAAGCCATTTGTTATGGGCAAATGTCTCAAAAGATAATAATGAGAGCAAATGATAAGAAGGTTCATCCTCGATAGTTTCATGAGGTGAACTTATGCTTAGAAAGATTCTTCTAATCCAAAAGGATGCAAGTAAGTGGACTTTAAATTAGGAAAGGTCTTATATGGTGAAGAGAGTATTCTTTGGAGGAGCATTGATATTGACTGAGATAGAAGGGCATGAGTTACCTGGTTCGATGAATTCTAATAAGGTAAGGTAAGTATTATATTTGAAAAAAATGTTGTAGAGACAAATGCCATGTATTATTGGCTTTATGCAAGGGGCAAATACCAAAGTTTATTAGGATTGCAAGATTCCACGCTAAATGCCAAAATGTCAGGTTCATATGGTTGTGAGGATTTGTTCACCCTTATTTGGGATGACATTCGCAATTGTAAAAAAAAAAGATGCAGCATAGTCTAAACAAGTTTTCAAAATAAATGCTACATCTAAGTAAGTGAATTTATCAAATGGTATCTCGAAGAGTTAAACTAGATTCATTCTCTAAAGATGTCGGATCCTATTGCTTAAAAAGCCTACCTATTAAACCTTTTCCTTTGTTATACATTTTTTAAATGATTAATTATTAAGAATTTTCAATTATTGAAATAATTTCATAATGAACTCTTTTCCTTAGCTTATCCTTTTGTGTGTCATTGCTTGTCAATTTGTTTAATGGTGATTAACAAATTGATAAGGAATGAACATAGGATGCCCTAATATTTTTATAAGAAAGACCAATGTTATATCAGGAAATTAGTATCTATTTCAAATTTTAATGATCTGAGGTTTAAGATTACCTAAATGAAGAGATCGAATGCTTTGAAAAAGAAAAAACCATGAGGATGAAAAAAGAAAATGGTAGTGGAAATCATGAGATTTGTGAATGGTAATGAAGTTTGGAGGATGTTGCTTAGCTAAAAGATATAAGTATCAGATATTTTTAAAGAAAAATAAGAATAAAAGAGAAAGATGGTAATAGAAGCCATAATTAATTTTTAAAAAAATTGATTGAATGCTAATTTGTCATGACAAGTGTTTCACTAAAGCCAAGTGGATCAAGCATATTGAGATAAATCCTAAATTATGACTGCATATTAACATGAAAGTAGGAATCAAGCATATGCATTCCTATTGCATTATAGGAAATTGCTCAAAAAAAAGATATCCCTATTAGTAATAGTAGAAACAAGAACCATTCCTTAGTGGATGATACCATAAGTAATATCATTATTTCCTTAATGAGTAAGCCCAATATAATTGGTACTTAAGAGAGGGAGAAAAAGGAGAGGAAAGTTTAGTCTACTTGGTTAGGTAGAAAACTAGCAAAATTGGCACCTTGTAGAGGGGTTATTCCTTATAGAAAAGAACTTTTTTTTGTCTGCTTCACTTGGTTATATGGAAGATCGGTGTAGTCAGGTTTAAGATAGCTATATTCTATTATATGGAAGATTAATGGATTTTTTCTTTTGTTAGCTTCACTTGGTTAAGTAAAAAACCAGTGTTATCCTTTTTCATTTGACTATGTGAAAAAGTAAAAGAAATAATCATAATACAGGATTCTAAACCTAGTGTCATTCTTTAAGGAAAAAATTACAAACATGGGGAAAAATGTGAAGGTACCCATTCAGCAAAGGTATATACCCAATCTCATATAAAAAATATGAAAAACAATCCTATAGCTAGGATATGAAAGGTGAAAGAAGCTAAAGAATTGATGATGAAGGGTCAAGAAGAACTAAGGTTATAGCTTGTTAAGATCATGGAATTGTTGATGTTAGCTACCAAAAGAAATAAGCAAGTTGAAAGCTAAGGCTCTTAGGCTAAAATGCTACAAGGGTAAAAAATATGGCACCTTCGATTCAAGTATCTCAAAACTTTACCCTCTATTAGAATTGCTCCTATGGTGCATGGACACCCTGAAGTTGCACTGCAACAGGTGATTATCAATAAGGGGTTAAATTTGGGATTGACTTCGGTAAACCGATTAGTCTTTGATCAGGATAAGTCTACAAAGTTGGATAGGCTTATGATGGAAACATCTATGCATGCAAAAAAGGAATAGACATAGTTATAAGTCATAAAAAAGAGATTAAAAACCATAAAAGGAGTAGATAAATTTAGAGTGGTGGATGTGAAAAAGTTGGTCTTGGTATCCAAATTGGTTATTCCTTCAAAATTCATGACATCGAAGTTTGAGAAGTATAATGTATCATGTGCCTATCTACTTATATTAGGACACAGTTATAAGTCATCTACTTACATTGTCGTAAGATGGGGGTACAAGAATAATGAGAAGTTATTGATCTATTATTTTCAAGATAGCCTGACTGGTGTTGCAGCTCGATGTTATATAGGGTTGGATAAAGCTAAGATCCAGACTTGTCAAATTTGGCTCATGCTTTCTTGGAATAATACAAACATGTTAGATTGGGCACCTGACCATATGTCATTACAGAATATAGAGAATAAGTCTAATGAAAGTTTTAGACAATATGCCTAAATGTGGAGACAAGACACTGTACAGGTGATTCCTCTTTTAATAAAAAAGGAAATGATAATCATTTTCATTAGCACCCTGGAAAATTTGTCTTATAAGAGGTTGGTTTGTAATGCCACTAAAAATTTTACAGATATGGTGATATCGAAAGAAATGATCGAAAGTGTAATTAAAAAAAGCAAAATGTCATGTGATGAATCTTTAGGAAATAAGAAACCAGTTTTAAGGAAAAAATAAAGAGAATGAAGCTAATGTTTTTAACTTTGATAATCCTGCACCAATAAATCATATACCCTACTATCTATACTACCTTACGGTACCTAGTTCAAGTTCAAGATCTTACTTGTTTACTTCCCAATCTGTGTACACTGCTGCTTATTACCTAGCATATATAAACCCGTAAAGTAACAACTAAAGTACTAAAATACCCAAAATACTATGAATAACCCTAAACTTGCTAGACCAACTTACAATAGATAATAATTCAGCCTGATCTCAATGTCCTATCATGATTTGTACCTACTATTGCTTCAGGAGCAAATAGCACCAAAATATGTCACACCTTTACAACCTCTTTACCTGAATGCTAATGCTACATGAGAGTATCATAGGGGTGCATAAGGGCATTTGATAGAGAATTTTCTAGTATTCAAGAAACAGATTTAAGATCTTACTGACGCTGGCAAATTGAAGTTTGAGACTAGATCGAGCCATAACGTGGCTAAAACCCTGTTGCTCAATCATAAAGAGCCTAAGGTGAATATGGTGATGGTTGAAAATGCACATAAGGTGACGAGTATGGAGAAAGTGAAGACTCCTATGAAAGCAGTCTAAGAGGCTTTAGTGAAAGCTAAGGTGATTCCAAGAAAGTCAATCTTGGTGTCTGGGAGCTATTACAAGTTTCATGGTATGCATAGACATGAACAGCACGAGTGCATTAATTTTAGAAATATTATTCATAAGTTGATAGACAATAAAGAGATAGAATTTTATGAGGAATTATAAGAGCCAATAGTTAAGGTAGTAGATATGATTGGTGAAGGGTTTATGATAGTTCCAAACAAAATCTGTTGACCAATGGTTATTTATTATAAGGAGCCTACTGTCAGTGCTACACTTATGATGTTAACTCCACAAGTAGTTATTAGGGTTCCCACACCATTTCCATACATAAATCATAAAGCAATTCCATGGAAGTATGAATTTGATTTTGTGATAGCTAGAGAACTAATTCTTTCAATCGATGTTGTGATAAAAGTAAGTTATATGATCAGGACTAGGAGATGTTATGCTCCGCCTGTCATTAAAAAGGGAAAATCTATGGTTATTGAAGAAAATATTACTAAACCAAAAATAGTAACAACAATTATTTCTAGGGAAATGAAGAGCTAGTGAATGAGCAGGAAGTCAAAGAGTTTCATTATATAACATAGTGAGTATAGCATTATGGAGCAGTTGAACAAACAGCCCACTAAGATTCAATGCTATCCCTATTATTGAATTCAGACCACTTAAAAAGGCTTTACTGAAGGTCTCAAATTAAGCGTACATTGTGCATAACATTTTTATGGATAAAATAATTCGATTAGCAAACAACATATTGGTAAACAATTTCATATTATTCAATGATGATTAAATCCCTTTATACAGGAGGGGTAGTGTGAAGGCTTTGCACATCACTATCAATTGTAAAAGGTATATTGTGGGCATTGATCAATAATGGTTTCAAATTGAATATGCTACTTTTAGTTACTTTACAAAAAATATTGGTTAATGCACTGCACATCAAGAATATTCATATTGTTATTCATGTTTTAAATAGAACTAAGCAAGATATGGTTGATATAGTAATAGTTCCTTTAAGAATCGGTTTATGTACTTTTGCAGTGGAGTTTTAAGTGATAGCATTGTATTTTCATACAATTATTTGTTAGGTAGGCCCTAGATTCATTCTGCAGCAGCAATATCCTACTCATTGCACCAAAAGTTAAAGTTTATTATAGATGATAAGGCGGTTGTTATTAGTGGAAAGAGGATATTATGGCTCTTATATCTACTGATGCACATTATATTGATCATGATAAGGAGATTCCTAATTTTTCCTTTTAGTCCTTCGAGTTTGTGAATACCACATATATAAAAGAAGGGCTAGTGATTATTTAACCCTATTTATCTTAGAATACCAAGATGAAACTGAAGATGATTGTCGAAAAAGTTGCCAAACTGGCAAAGGATTGGGAAAAAAATCTATAAGGAATAGCCAAAGCCTTGAAAGTGGTATATGTTCTATCACACAACCATGTTGATTGCAAAGTTAGATCTAATTAAGTACTTACGTGAAGTTTTGACTCTTTCAAAGAAGACCATAAGGTGGCAAGTGTTGCTTTCAAAGTTTGACAAAATGTACGTAAATCAGAAAGCCATAAAGGATAATGTTATTACTAACTTCCTAGCAAATTGAGCTGTGGAAGATTATGAGTCATTGGATTTGGATTTTCCTAATGAGGATTTGATGTGCATATCTTAAGAGGAGGAGGTGTTACTTAAAGAGAGAACTTGGAAGATGTACTTTGATGATAATGCTAATGCCATACGGCATGGTATATGACCAATTGGAGATCATTATCCATTTATTACTCAACTAAATTTTGATTACACCAATAACGTAGATGAGTACAAGGCATGTGTTATGGGGTTGCAAGATGCTATAAAATGAAAACAGAAATTCCTAAAAGTGCATTGGGATTTAGCTTCAGTGATGTATCAGCTCCAAGATGAATAGGAAACTTATGATAGGAAATTGGTGCAATACAAGAAGTTGATTTTCAAATTGGTAAAAAGATTTGAAAAGATTAATTTTTAGCATTTACCAAGGGAGAAGAGCTAGATTGTCGATGCTTTGGCTACATTGTCTACCATGATAAAGGTGATAATGGGGCTGAAGTGATGTTGATTAAGATGAGGATACACGAGATCCCTGCTCATGTCACAATATAAAATTTGAAAAAGATGGTCAACCATGGTATTATGATATTTTTTGATATATTAAAGTTTGACAGTATTTGGATTATGCTACTAAAAATGATTGAAGAACTATTTAGAAAATAGGCATGAATTTCATCCTTGATGGTGAATTCTTATACAAAAGAAGTCAAAACCAAGTGCTTCTAAGACGTTTAAATCTCACTGAAGCTAAAAAGATAATGGAAGAAGTCCATGAGAGGATATGTTAGATGCACCTTAATGGACATATGATGGCTCAGTAAATCATGAGGCTGGGATATTATTAGTTGACCATGAAGGGTGACTACATAAAGAACACATGTAAATATCATAAGTGTTAGAAATATGCAACTAAGAGTAATATGCCTTTCTCATAGTTGCACGTGATGACATCTCCGCAACCATTTTCAATATGCCACATGGATATGATAGACCCAATAATGCCTAGGGCTTTAAATAGGCATCGCTTCATCCTAGTGGCAAAAGATTATTTCACCAAATGTGTGGAAGCTACTTTTTATGCAAATGTGACCAAGTCGATGGTATGTAAATTTGTCAAAAGAGAAATAATATAACAAAATGGAATGCTAGAAAGAACCATTATTGATAATGCTTCAAATCTAAAAAATAAAATAATGGGTGAAATGTGTACGCAATTCAAAATCAAGCACCATAATTCGGTAATATACTGCCCATTAATGATGGGGTAATAGAAGTAACTAATAAAAACATAAAGAAGGTTATGTCAAAGATGACCAAGATGTATAAAGATTGGCATGAGAAGTTGCTATTTGCTTTGCATGCCTATCAAATGCCAGTTCATACCCTTATGGGCGCTATTTCATTTTCCTTGGTCTACGAGATGGAAACAATGTTACCAATAGAGGTAAAAATTTTTTCATTACGGATATGAATGGAAATCAAACTAGAAGAGGCTAAAAAGGTCAAATCCTAGTATGAATAGCTCAATTTTATTCAGGAGAAAAAGTTAAGAGCAATTTGTCATGGGTAGATATATCAAAAAAGAATGACCAAAGCATATAATAAGAAAGTTCATCCTTGACAGTTTCACAAAGGTAAACTTATGCTTAGGAAGTTTCTTTTGATCCAAAAGGATGCTTGAGGCAAGTGGACTCTAAATTATAAGGGGCCTTATGTGGTGAAGAGAGCATTCTTTAGAGGACTATTGATATTGATTAAGAGGGATGAGAATAAGTTACCCGATCCAGTGAATTCTGATAGGGAGAGAAAGTGTTATGTTTGAAGAAAATGGTGTAGAGACAAATGCCCAGTATTATTGGATTTATGTAAGAGGCCAAATACCAAAGGTTATTGTGTTTGCAAAATTCTGCACTAAATGCCAAAATGTTAGGTTCATATGGCTATAAGAAATTGTTCACTCTTATTTAGAATAATGTTTGTAGCCAAAAAAAAAGATACACTATAGTCTGAATGAGTTTTCAGAAGAAATGCTACATCTAAGTAAGTTAATTTATTAAATATTATCCCAGGGAGTTAAACAGGATTTATTCTCTAAAGATGTGGAATCCTACTACTTAAAAAGCCTACTTGTTGAATCTTTTTCTTTGTTAAGCATTCACTAAACCTTTTTGTGACTTGTTAGCATTTTTGGATGATTAATTGTGAAGAATTTTCAAATGTTGAAATGATTTCATAATGAACTCTTTTTCTTGGCTTATCATTTTCTATGTCATTGCTTATCGATTTGTTTAATGATGATTAATAAATTGATCAGGAATGAACATAGGATGCCTTCATATTTTGATAAGAAACACTAATGTTCTATTAAGATTACCTAAGTGAAAAGATTAAATGCTTTAAAAGAGAAAAAAAGAATGAGCATGAAAAAGAGAAAATGGCAATGAAAATCATAAGATTTGTGAATGATAGTAGAGGATGTTGCTTAGCTGAAAGAAATAAGTGTCAAATGTTTCTAGAAAAGGATGAGAATAAAGGTGAAAAATGGTAATAGAAGCCATGATTAAATTTAAAAAAGATGAATGAATGCATATTTGTCATGACAAATGTTTTGCTAAAATAGAGTGGATCATGATTGACATTGAGATAAATCTTGTATAGTGATTGCATATTAACATGAAAATAGGAATCCTGCATATGCATTCATATTGCATTATAAGAAATTGTTCAAAAGGAAGATATCCCCAATAGTAGTATTAGAAACAAGGACCATTCCCTGATGGATGATACCATAGGTAATATTATTCCTTCCTTACTGAGTAAATGCAATTTAATTGGTACTCATGAGAGAAAAATAAGAAAAGAAATTTTGATCTAGATGGTTATGTAGAAAACCAGCAAAATTGGCAACTTGTAGGGAGGTTATGCCTTATAGAGAAGAAATTTTTCTTTTGTCTAATTCACTTGGTTATGTGGAAAACTGGTGTAGTTAGGTTTGAGTTAGCTTTGTTTGGTTTTATGGAAGATCAACAGAGTTTTTTTTTATCAGCTTTACTTAGTTAGGTAAAAAATTAGTGAAGTTAGTTGTCCTTTTCATTTGACTATGTGAAAGGTCGATGAAGTAGGTTTTGAATTAGGTCCCCTCAATTAAGCAAAAGATTGAACAAAAATTTTTTTTGTCAACTTCATTTAGGTATAAGGAAAACTGATAAAGTTTGTGGTCTTTTTATATGCTTCATTTGACTATGTGGAAGGTCAGTGAAGTTAGTTTTCTTGTCTTCTTCATTCGATTAATTGGAAAATCAGTGAAGTAGGTTTTTGAGTCAAGTCCTCTTTATTCGACAATGTGTAAGTCTATTAAAGTAGGCATGGTGTGTAAGTCTACTCTATTTGGTTATGTGGAAAACCAATAAAGATAGCAGTCATAAGTTATTTTCATTTGGTTAAGTACAAAACCAATAAAGTAGGCAGTGTGTCAGTCTGCTTTACTTGGTTATGGAGAAGAATAGTAAAGTAATCATTTTTACATTTTATTGTTAAGTTTAATCTACTTAGTTAGGCAGAAAAACTGATAGAATTAGCATCTTATCAATTAAGTGGAAGATTGGTGATGATTAACTTCTCTTTTCATTATTATAGTTAGTTAGGATATTATACGTGTAAAAAAAACACCTTTCTATAGAGAGGCTTATTAGGTCCCAGACAAAATCGTGTCTATTTAGTCTTTGCCTTGTTCCTAAGATCCTAGCAGCAGCCATAAAGGGATAGTTGTAAACACCATATTTTGTCCGAGCACTTAATTGACTTTTTCCCAATTTTAAGGGTTAGATTCTAGGTCTGAATCTTTTCGAATAAGCTATAAATGATAGAAAAGTCCAATTGAGGTTTTGGTTTGTTCTGATAAGCTTAGTTTAACATAACAAGGCATTTAGGCTCAATTATCCGATTTAAAGGGTCAATGCTGGATTCAAAATTTTGAGACCCAGGTCTTGAAAATCTATGAATGTCAAAAGTTGACTAGGTATGTCTCTTAAAGTGATTAGAGTGGTTATTGATGATATTTGGATGAAAAAGAAACTTGTTTTGAAAGTCATAATCCAAAGTCAACATAATGACAAAAGTCAACACTAGGCAAAGTTAATTGTAAAAAGTTAACTTTTAGCCTAGAGTTAGACTTTAAAATTAGAAGAATTCTATAACTTGAATTTCAAAATTGATTACTCTAAAATGAAATTGGAAATGGACTTTAGGTCTAGAAGGTGTAATTAGGACCAAGCCATGAAAAGACCTTAAGAACTTAAAAAGCATGGAATTCCTGATGCTCAATCCAAAAGGTTCGAGATAAAAAATTTTTAGATTTTTTAGATAAAGCCATTAAAACACATTTTTACTATGGGAAGGAACATTTAATTGCACTTTTACATAGACAAATCATGATCAATTAAATGGAATAAAAAGTATAAATAGATTAGCGCATAACATGGTCATGGTCAAATTCCAAATGTGCATAATGTGCTAATTTTGTTCATCTATTCATTAATGGCACAATTATAATTTCCCTTAAAATTAGTTAAGAGGTTAGTGATTAAGTTAAGATCACCAAAAGTTGATTACAGCTTAAATTACCAATTTAGAGGCCTATAAATAGGGGTAATTCACTATAGTTTCAAAACTTTTAAAAACTCATAAAACTTTACAAAATCTAGAATTTTCTTTTTCTCTCAAGCTCTCATCATCTTTAAGAAGGAATCAAGCTTGGAATAGCTATAATCTTTAACTTTTCTCTTTAATTTCATTTCACTTTCATGATTTTGATGATCAATCCATGCATCTTGATGCCTAAATGATGTTCAACTATGTTGATCTTATCCTCTTTAGTGTTTGGCCTTGAGGAATCGTGATGCTATGATGCTTTAATCTTGATTTGAGCTATGATTCACTTGATTTTGTATTGCTTAAAGCTTGATCTTATGATTAATTTGTGAAATCTAGCTTAAATCATGTTTAATAGACTAACCTAGTGTTCGAATAAGAGAAGATCTCTATATTTAGGTTCGACCAATCTAGTTTTCTAGGAATTTGATTATTCAAGTTAAATTAAGTTAGAATTTGAAGATGTTGAGCTAAAATCTTGAAATTTAAATGATGAAATCATGATTCTCTAGCTTGATATAGTGTTCAAACATGATGAAAATGAGAAAACTTAGTTCAGCTAGCATAAGTGAGCTTAATCTTATGCTCAATTGATTTAATTTTACATGATCTTGCTAGCTTAAGCTAGTTTAAGCTAAAATCTAAGTAGATAGAACTTGAATCTAATTTAAATAATGAAATCATAAGTTATTAAACTTAGAAAACCATTCAAACAAGGAGAGATTCCTTTAGCTAGGTTCGACCTTGGTGAAATCTAGGTGAACTTGAGTGGGCTTTACATAGTGATGCTTAATTGATGAAACCTAGGTGAATTAAGTTGAGTTAAACTTGGTAAGCTAAAATTTATGCTTAATTAAATGAGTTTAGAAGCTTACTTGTTCAATTATTAAACTTAAATGATTAAAAGCATGTTTTGATTGTTAAACATGTTGATTGAATTGAATCTAAGGTTTTTTTCTTATGCTTGATTGTTAAATGATGAGATTTTGATGAGAATTGATGAATAGATGAGCGTGAGTGGCTTAGGATGAATTCAACCATGTTGAATTTGTGGTTAGAATAGGTTCTATGGATGATTAGTTGCTAGAATCTTAGGTTAGTATTCTATGGGTTTGATAAAATGCATCCTAGGATGTTTAAGTTGTGTAAAAAATTTGTTTTCTTAAAAAATCCCCCAGAGGCAAGCTTTGGTTCACTTAATCAATAGGTGTATCAAGGTTTGGTTTTGTTTAATAAGCTCCTTAATGAGTAACTTAGGGATATTAAATAACATAGCTTAAATTAAAGCCGATTTAGAGCTAATAAAAATATTTTAAAGTGTTCAAATATGCCTTTTGACTTTAAAACTTAGTGAGCCTTAGTGTGAGTCATTAGATGTTATTTAAGTGTGTCAAATTGTGTTATTTAGACTCACTTGGATGTTGTTTTCAACACACATGTGAATGGCATTGGTGTGCCATGCACTTAATAAGAATAAATAATAATGAATAAAAGAAATTAAAGCGAAGTCATTCGCATGACTCTGAAGCATGTTGCCAATGTTGAAAAAATAGTTTTAGGTCATGGCTCTGAGAAGTCTTTATTAATTCCTCATATATGACATTTGTAGAGTTTATTTGTTCTTTAATGTTGGACATTTGAATGTCTAGTATTTTAAAAATATGAGTAAAGGCTTCGTGATCATAAGTCAAAGCTACTATTGCAATCCTAGCACGGTAGACACATAAAAAGTTATATTTTAATTAGGTTATATAGCTTAAGAATTTTGTTTGTATTTTATAATCCTTATTGAGTGCGCTTTGAAATGTTTAATTTAGTGATCGAACGAACACAGTAAAATCCCAAAACACAAGTTGTTTGCACTACTCTATTTTAGCATTTGGTCAGTATTACGAGCTGTTTTTTATAAGTATAATCATTTTTATGTATTTTCTCATATTCTTAGATAAACATAAAGTGAATAAGCTTTCCAAAAGTGCATGGCCCATACGAAAGGTATTCTGGATGAATCAGGAAGAAAATTTGAAAGGTAGGCAGGTCAAACATGCTGTTTGATGCAGTAGTGTCCAATTAAAAAATTTACATGATAGACAAAATGATTTTTTGGCATTTTTTGGATTTTTTAGGTTAAATAATATGAGTCAGCAATCATAGAATTTTTTTTGGTGATTTTATGTGATAGGAATAACCTAGAATAAATTCAGAGAACTTGAAAGATCAAATTTGTCCCTGTTTTGATTCTTTTCAAGCTTGGTGTTTACTATTTTGAAGCAATTGAATGCCTCGAAATTGATTTAGTGTGTCAATAGGTCTAGGTGTATCCTATAGAAGTCCCTACTCGCCTCGTATGAAAGCTTATAAATAAAGTTGATTTTTAATATTATTTTCAAAATTGTGATTTTCTTCAATTTAGTCTAAGTGCATTATTTTTGTGATTTCTTTTAAATAAAGTCAATATTGATAAAAGAATACGGAAAATGGAGTCAATAAGTGAATATTTTTAGAGTCAAGTGGTTTTATAGAATTTTTCCTTTATAAATGATTTTAGCTCTAAATCAGTTATAAATTTGAGCTAGTCCCAATAAAAGTTTTGAGATACATTTTTTGCTGATATTTATTTATTTTGGAGAAAATACAAAGGGGGATTATGATTAAACATATATTATTGAAACCAAGGAAAAGCAAATTTGGATACATGTGATTTGTTGGTACCAAGTATTCATGAGAGGGATCAAGTCCTTACTTATGATGTAACCGACTCCTAAGCCTAAGTTTGTAGATCTTTAGTATATACAGATCATAAATCATTCCTTTAGAGTTTTGTAACTCTTTAATGAATAGTATAAATAGGTGATTGACCACACCTATAGCCAAAATAGATCATGGTGACTCCTTAACCTAGTCACTCTCGTATTTCAATATGAAAGGTTCAAATGACTGATTCGTTTAATCAGCTGGGGCCTTACAATGATTCAAAGTGTTGCTTGCTCTGATATATTGAGATTCATATCTGAATATACTATGACAACCTGTTGAGCTTAAGTCTACATTAGCTAGCACCTGTTTAAGGATGTCAAGCCCTATAAAATCCAAACCTAGTAGGGGTTAAACCTTACAAAACCCATTTAGTTATTCTATACCATTCGAAATCGCTGCCAATATACCTTAACCATCATAGTGAAGTATTAATTAGATATCATTTTTATAGGCACTCAAGAGGCATCATTCCACCCTAGACAAAATGGTGCCTATTTGTCTTTGCCCTATTCTTGATACTTAGCAATGGCTAAAAAAAGGTAACTGTAGACACCTTATTTTGTTCGGCCAACATCCAAGGCATCAAAGGTCATTATTCGAGACACCATCAAAGCCATTTAGAAGAGCATGGATCAGTTTCCTATCATTCCCAGCTAAGGTAGGGTGTATGGAAAGTCAAGGCATAAAGTATCCATATTTTTTCATGAGTGTGTTGATACATAGCCTTTATGTACCGATACTAGACCCCACATCATCAAAATTTAAAAATTTCACTAGTTCTATTGATACCAAGAGTATTTTTATCGATATAAGGTTATGTCATAACTGAAATCGAGTTTTTTGCCAAAATGTATTGAAACATAAGCGAACGTATCAATATAGGCTTGAATGTATCGATACATTCTTCAATATAGCGATAAATATGGGCAGAATATGTAGATTGCTTTATATCGATACAAAATGCATTGTACTGATACAAAATTTATTATATCGATACACATAACATTTTTGGCTTAGTTCGAGGCATTTTCACTACTTTGCACCATTGCATTACAACTCGAATTTGGCCATGATTTTGGCTCTAAAAATCATCCAATATCAGACATAGCCTTATCCATATCATATAGATTTATTTTTGGGCTTTAAACATTAGACTGAAACATGTTCGAAATATCCATTAAAGGTGCCATAAGGACATTTCATGTTAAAATCTGATTTAGTGAAGGGAAGTTTGAGGTTCCTTATGTTACCAAGCTATGCATGGCTTTTTTGGCACTAAGAATATTGAACCAACCAATCACGCGTTGAAAGCTTAGCCCTTGGTATAATGACTCATCAAATTGTACATGGCCAATGTATTAAATGTGCCCCTTGTTAGGTTAATTTGGTGGCTAAGATTGATCCCTGTATATAGGATATTTTCATACTAAGCCAAAGATCTTTTTGCCACTATTCCATTAGCCTCCTACATTCTTTTCTTTTAGCCTAAACACTATTCCTATAACTCCCCCTACACCCCTCCAAAAAACCTTATAAAATCTCCCATTTTCTTCACTTCTACACTCTGATCTCCCCTCCATTAATACTATAACCCTCAAGCTCCTTCTTTTTATTCTGTTCTTGCTAATCCAAAGCAATGAGATGAAAGAAACTGAGCTCAAAGTTGAAGTAGTTTTCTACTTAAAAGCAAAGCTAGGATTTAAAGTTTCTTAGGTATATTTTCTATCCCTTTTCCATTTAGTTTTTGTTATCATCATCTTTATCACTTTAGTAAGCCATATCCATATGACTAGAACTTTATTAGGACTCCCATGCATTATTGTTGCCTTAGTTGTGGTAGTTCTAGGACCTTGGTGATTTCTTGATGCCTTGGTTTTTTTTTTTTAGATGACTAAAAATGTCATGTTTCATTTTCCATTAAAATAGCCCTTGCTCATGCATTTCTTGCTATGTTTCTCTTATTTTCATAAGTTGTTTAAATGTTCTCTTAACATGCTTAGAGTATAACCATGATTTTAATGCATTTCTACCATGTTTTGATTGATTAAATATTGAGTTATGTTGCTGTTTTGGATGTTCATTCATATATGATGTTTTTACTATGTCTAATTTATAGCATGTTTGTTAAAATGCTGTTATGGGTGCTTGCAAAAATTTATTTTCTAAATACCTTTGAGTTAAGTCCATGTTAACTTCAATAATTAAAGACTAACATGGATTTAATGTTTCTAACCCATTGGTCCTCTAATCTTGGTCACAAATCAAGCATTTATGTTGGGATTCATGATCTAATGAGGCAAAAAAATTATGTTTTCAACCTAGAAAAAAGTTTTTGGTTTTACAACTTGTTTGATTTAATACCTTGCTTTAAGTCTTAAGTTGTGACTTAATGGCATAGGAAATGGCCCATCCACTTGTTGAACTCTCTTGGACTTCAAATGGACTTATGATCCTACTGCCATAGACCTTAATTGTAGAACATCCATATGTGTAACCCCTTGACATGTGACTAGATAACCTTAAACCCAAGAACCCCTTGTTTCGGTATTGGTAGCATTGTGGCTCCAACTTGAAAAATTATTTTCAAAATATAAACAATTTTCCAAAATTTTTTAATATTTTTCCCTTAACGAGCATTGAATTACCATTCTGATAGTATCTAATTTGCCCCTGGACATGCTCAAATGAGGGAATTTTGAACCTTCACTATTAGGAACCCCTAGAATCAACAATTCATTTTCTGTTTAAGCCTTTTTGGCCTATCAAATGATTTTTTTTGGATTTTTTAAATTTTTTTGAAAAGTTCATGAAATTCTATTTTTGGAAAGGTATTTTTTTGCAATTTAATGGTTTCAAATGAGTTTGAAATGATTTTTTAAAATTTGTTGCACCTTTTCCTTTACATACACTATCAATGTTGAATCAAACCCAATTCCAAAAATTAATTCCTCCTAGAAAGTAATTTTTTGGAAATTTCAAAACATTTTTATAGTAATTCTCCTTGAGCTACCTTTCCAACGGTATCTTGTTTGTCCCTTGAAGCCTTCGAATGAGACCAGAATAAATTCAAGAAGGCAAAAAGTGTGATGTTATTTCCTATTTTCGACCTTAATCAAAATTAATTGAATTTTGCCTTGAATTAGCTTTATAGGCATTTGAATACCTAGAAATGATTTTGATTAATTTTCTATGGAGTCAGGTGTCACAACATGGGTCCTACTGGGCTCGGATCAAGCCCAAAAATTAAGTTTGTCTTTTATTTCAATTATGAGTTCTAATTTAAAATCCATATTTTGACTAAAAATATTCCACTTTCCAAAATCACTAAAATTTTTATCCTTGGGGACACTCCAACCGTGTTTTTCGAAGGGATACTCTAACCCTGCTTTTCAAACTTTTAAAGAATCTAAGTTTTCTTTTTCTTGGTTCTTTTCAAACTTTTTTATCAAAACCTTTTTCCCATGCCTCAAATGATCACTAAGTCCAAACACGTCTCAAAACTGTCATTTTGGTTATTCCTTAATAATTAAGGCCAACTGCAATATACATCTTGACCACCCCTCTTTTCTTTGCTTTTTTGTATTTACTTCTATGCGATGTTTATTATATTCCTTTATGTCTTACTAGCACATTTCCTTCCTTAATAATGGTTTTGCATCCATGTTTTAAAATTGAATTTCCCAAAATCTAATGTAACGTTTCACATTGGCATCCTTCCAATGCTCGATATAAAATACACTTTTCAAACCAAGTTTGGAAAAAAATTTTAACTTTACGTATTTTCATTCCTCTTGGGTACGTAACATTGTCAAACTTTTTATAAAAACCTGATTTATTATTTTTAAAATTCATGCATGCTAAAAGGGATTATACATAATAGTGACATAACAAAACTGGGAAAACTAAAACCAAGATACTACATGGCCATAAGGTATCGATTTAGGGCATCGTGGGGGTATTAATCCTTCCTCACGTGTAACCTACTTCTAGAATGCTTTTGAAATGAACTCTAGTATATGTCGATCATAAAATTAGTATTTTGAGTTTCATAACTTGAAAACACCAATTTTAATAAGTCTTCGATCATACCTAGCCCTAAATTATCGATGGCAACTTTAAATTTTAGCCACTTTGCGATAACCAACCAAGACTGGTTGATGAGCAATTCATCTAATAGTCTCCCTTACTCCCATTATAGGAAACATCTTTTTCTTGCACAATCACCCCAAAAGAAATCCTAATCAAAGGATAATATTTTTTAAGTTGGGTATGTCATTGGAGCGATCAGGGGGTAAATGGTTATAAACACCCTAGTTTGTTTAGGCCTATATGTAAGGCATCAAAAGTCATCATTTGAGACATCATCGAGGTTATTCAAACAAGCATGGATTAGTCCTTCGTCATTCATAGCTAAGGTAAGGTGTTCGAAGAGCCAAAAGTGCATAAGTTCATATTTTTGCATGTATGTATTGATATAGGGCCTCCATATTGTCAAAATTCAAACTTTTATAGGTTGTATCAATACAATGGAGCTTATATCAATATACTTGCTTAATGTATTGATACATTAGTCAAATGTATTGATAAAAGGCTGGGCAAAAGCAAAATTTTGATTTTTAGATAAAATTCATCGATACACAAGTTATTGTATCAATACATTCTAGGTTTTTGCCCAAATATATGGATACAATGTGCAACGTATCGATACATCTAGGCAAAATTACCTAGTTCATGGCAATTTTTAACTTTTGCATCCTTAGTTCAAAATTATGATTTAGCCACATTCTCGAACCAAAAATCATCCAAATTTATACCAGCCCTTAGCATTTGACTTGTGATTGGATTTAATTGATTTTTTTAGCCCAGATAGCCATGGCATGGGCATTTTCATGACTTAATTCAACTTGTTAAAGGGTAATATTGATCTTTCTCATGGCTCAACTGCATAAAGTGGCCTTGATCCACTATTTTTATTGAGCAAACAAATAGAATTAAGTGGCAGCTGAGCATCGTACCTTGTCTTCATATAAGGTACATGCACCAAGGCCCCAAAATACCCTTGCTTTTTGTATTTTATCTTCACTACTCACATGACTATATAGGCCAACTTTGACTCAGCTAAACACACTTACACATATTCAGCTCTCACATTCTCACCAGCCTTCGTTAACTTCAAAACATTCTTATCTCGTAGCTCTCTACACCACCCCTAAAAAAACCTTCAAAACAGTATCTTAAGCCATTGTTGTTTGTTTTTCTTCTTCTAACTCATAGCAAGTAAGTAAAAGCTAGAAAAGCAACATCTTTGTTAGGAAAAGGTGCATCTTTTAGGAAAAAAGCTACTAGAACTTTTGTTGGTATATTTTCTCAACTTATCCCTTCATGTTTGTTGCTCTTTTCATTATGTTAGTGACCCCTTTCATGCTATCTTGACCATTTATAGGTTTTGTGCATCTTTTTTTATGTCTTGTTCATGAGTTTTGTGATTTTGTCATGCATTCATGCATAAAAATCATGTTTTTATGCTGTCATTCAATTTCTAGCATATATTAATATCATTAAAGCATCTTTCTTTATGCTTATATCATGTTCTATGCCTCCATAAACATATTTTGGTATACCCATGCATTTAAAAATCATGTCTTGATGCTATCATGAAATTTCCAGCATGTGTTCATGTCATGAAAATATTTTTTTCTATGCTCATATCATATTTTATGCATCAATAAACATATTCTTGTATGTCATGCATTATCCATACTTTATCAGCATTTTAACATCTTTTTTTAATAAAAATGATATCTTGTTGATCTTCTAGCAGGTTTTTATCATTTGATGCCATGTTTGAGTGTTTTACATGATTAAAGATTCTTGTTGTAAAAAATTCATTTTTTTTCAAAACCTTCCAAAGTTAGGGTTATATTAACTTTAATAAATAAGGACTAATATAAACTTAATATTTTATATCAATTAGTTTTCTAATCTTAGGAAAAATCAAGGTTTTCATGCTCGGATTCAAGGATAAATGAGGCTAGATATCTTGATTTTCAAAAGAAAACGTCCCTTTTAAATTTTTCTAAAATTGTGCCTTGGTCTCATATATATTGTCTTTTGCATGTGACATGGTTAACGGGTTTTTTCATCATCCAAAACTTATGAAAATAAGCTTGTGAAACCTCTTTTACTGACCATTTTGGTCATGGACATTCGAATGTCTATAACTCAAGTCTAGCTCTAGGATACCATAAAACCAAAATTTCCCATGTTTAACAATGGTAGCACTATGATCCCAACTTGAAAAATCATCTTTGAACTTAGACCATTTTTCTAGAATTTTTTGATATTTTTTCCTCAAAAGGCGTTGAAATACCTTTCCAATGGTACCTTATTTGTTGTCGGATCATTCAGGATAAGGGAGTTACAATTTTTCAAACCCTAACTGTCTTGAACCTTAAGAATTAGCGATTAGCATTCTATTCAGGCCATTTCGACCATCAAATGATTTTTTTAGATTTTAAAATATTTCCTAAAAATTTCATGAAATTTCCTTTCCATAATGGTATCATTTGTGGCTTAATGATTCCAAATGAGTCGAGGTGATTTTTTCAAGTCCACTACACACTTTCCCCTGCAAGTGCTATCAACATTCAGTTGATCCAACTTCAAAAATTATTTTTGCCTAAAAAGCAATTTTTCAAGAATTTTACAATATTTTTATATTAATTCTCATCAAGTTAGCTTTCCAATGGTAGCTCATCTGACCCCTAAAACCTTCAAACTAGTCCAGAATAAAATTACAGACTAGGACAGCAATGTTGTCCCCTATTTTAGCATCTATCAAAATATTAATTTTTCAAAATTCCTACTTCAAGGAATTCGAATGCCTCTAAATGAGTCCAATCAAACTTGTTAAGTCAAAAAATATGTGGACCCCCTTTAAGCTTAGATCAAGGCATGAGCATTTTTCAATTTTAGCATTCCTATTCTAACAATCTTAATTTTTAAATAAAAAATTGCCAATTTTTGTCAAAATTTGTCAAAAATATCATTTTGCCAAGAAATTATCATATTTTTGTCAATTTAAGTCCTTCAATCCTATCTCTCCAAAATTACAAAAATTTTCATTTACAGGGATACTCCAACCCTATTTTTTGAGTGGATAGTTTAACCTTGCTTTTAAAATTTCACTCAAAATCAAAATTTTTCTTTCCTAGATTTATTTGAATTTTTTTAATTCCAAACTTGTTTTTCAAGCCTTAGTTAATCTATAATCCAAACATACCTTAAAGATTATCGATTTGTTTATTTCTAGATAACTAATGCAATCACGAGATATATTCCGATCGATCCTCCCTATTTTTCTTTTGTGTGATTATTTTATATAATTTTATCTTATCTTCCTTATGCCTTACTAACATGTTTCCCTTTGTGGTGTCCATTTTGCATTCATATTTCCAAATTGTTTTAAAAAAATCACAAGGCAATGTTTCATGTTGGTATCTCTCCAGTGCTTGACATAAAATATCTGGTTTTCAAAATTAAATCTGAAGATTATTTTTAGTCAAAAATCTCTATGTTCCCTACCTTTTTGAGGCATATATGAGATTCAAATCTTTCATGAAAACTTGAATTTGTCACTTTATATAATTTCATAAAAAATAAGATATATCCAAATAACGACAAGTCAAAACCAAGGAAACCAAAATCAATGTAAGACATAGCTAGAAGGTATCAATTTTGGGCGTCATTGGAATGTAGTATTTCCTCATGCGTAACCAACTCCCAAACCTAATCAACAAAACTTCAGACCTATAGACCTTGGAATCAATATGCTGAGTTTCATAACTGAAAATGTCTATTTTAATAGGGATTCGATCACGCTTAGCCTAAATGATCAATGGTGACTTCAATTGTTAGCCAATTTGTGGTGGCTATCCGAGACCAGTTAAATGAGTGATTCATCTGATGATCCCCCCATATTAAAAAGGAAGAGTCTTGATCAAGTTGACACTTTCTCATCAAGAATATTATCACTTTCCTTACAAATATAAGTTAAGCACACTTCCCATTCCATGAGGATTTTTCAAGGGCCACGTTGCAATAGTGGCGACATTCTAAAGATGGGGGAAAACAAGATTTAGTACCAATTTGATTCAAGATTCCAAGCTTCAAGACTTAAACTTTCCCAAAATTAACTTAAACGAAGACATAAATTCCATGGAATTAAAGATATAGCACTCTTCAACTCCAAGCTCTTATCAAATCATCTGCATTTTTGATGAGGGCAAATACACCATTGTAAAAGTTGAAAAAGAAACCATGAAAAAGCATTCACCATCAACACAAGCATCAAGCTACCAATGACAACTAGTTACTATTGCTTTATTGCCTGCAGTAACTTCATCATCAACATTAATGGTAATAGCCATGTTTGAAGCTACATGTCCTAGTTGCTTGCAATATGTTATAGCTTCTAAGACAAATCCCTAATGCCCTAGCTATAATTCAATTTTTCTTTTATCTACCTTGGCTATGAAAAAGCCTAAGATTGATATCAATGTATTATTTTAAGTCATTTTTTATCTATTTTGAAATGGAATTAGAGATAATTTTTAACTTTATAATGCAAATATAGAGTTGCTTTCCCTTTCAGTCTTCTAAATATTTTGATTCTTGTAAACTGAAAATATAGGTTTAAACTTCTAGTTACCTTTACTCATACAAAAAAGTTACAAATCAAGAAAATTGGAAATGGAAAAAGTATCGGGGGATGAAATCACAAGGGAGCTAAAAGTCAACTTTCAAGCACACGAGCTAAGTGTTACATCCCTAAATCACAAGGGCCCTATATACATCATTTATGGACATTATAACAGCTGTCAATAAAATGGAAGTACAAGGTTCTAAATGTCATTTTTTAAAACATAAGGGCTAACTGTTACCATCCCTAAAACACAAAGATTTTTTTTATACTTTACCATTAATACTATTATTTAATTAGGTTTTTTTGACATATCTCCAAATAGTGTCTAGTTAACTTTTCACACCAATTGAATCAGGGGCTTTAATAGTAGTATAGATCAGGAAAAAAAGACCTTTAAGACTAAAATTTTGGAAAAAATTTTTCTTTTGTTCCTACTCATGTAATTTCTACAGCCATGATGCTCTATGAGAAAAAATGTAAAATTATTTGGATATTAAAGCTAGAAAAGGAAGCGCAAACCTGAATGCTTGCCCAAGCCAATTTGAGACTAAATTCAATCTAATCTGAGTTTACTTAAAAAATCAAAAGCCCAAATCCAAAAAAATCTAAACCAAAGAAAATTTGAATTCAAAAAAATCCAAACATGAACAAGCTCAAAATTGACATGACCCAAAACTCATAAATGCTTAAATCCGTTAAGACCCAAACCCAAGCCTGAGATTAATTCGATTCTAAACTCATAAAAACCTGAATTTATAACTAAAGAAACCCTAAGCTATAATTATACGATTTTATTTAAAATAAAAGTATAGATAAATAATCAATTTTTTCTTAAATAAAAATATGTAATTTATGAAAAGGTATTTATAATTATTATGCAATTATGTTTAGTGATGTATTACAAGTAAAAGTGATTCATAGTGAATCTTTAAATTACAGATTATAAAATAAAATTTATTTGATACATATTAAATATGAATTAAATAGTTTTTTGTACTATCATTATTATATTTATAACAATTAATCATAAAAAAATAGTATTATTAATTTGACATTTGATTTGCTAGAAAACAATCTTAGGCTATATACTATTATGATTATTCCACATTTAAAATTTAATTTTAATATAATAATAATTGAATATACAAAAATAGTATTATAATTTCAACATAGGATTGAAGTTGATGTTTTGTGTAATACTAATAACATCATTAACAATTTTAACATTAAATCATATTTCTCTTATTGTTTCAAACAAATAAAATATTAAATTACATGAAAATAAAAATATTATCTTGCAAATTAATTTATAAAGATTAAAAAAATTGAATAATTAAACTAAACAATACCACATTTGTTGTCATGTACCCTTTTATCTTTGGACAATCTGAAGCAAGCACGATGCAACTTAAAAGATATATATGGTGGTGTGGTTCAGCCTTTGGGTTATCCTTTGATCGAGATTTAAATTGGGCATTGTAATATAAAGAGGAAAGAGACAGTCGGGTGAATCACTCATCCAATTTAGTCTTGAGAGGCTATTGTAAAATGGCCATAAATGTGGAGTCGCCACCAATCATTTTAGGCTATGCATGATCGAATTCCTATTGAAAATAATATTCTGAGTTACAAAACTTGAAACATCAATTTCAAGGTCTACAAGGTCCAGAGATTTGTCAATTGTGTTTGAAAGTTGGTTACATATGGGAAAGGATTAACACCCCCATGATGCCTAAAATCGATACCCACTAACTATATCTCACTTTGATTTTGATTTACTAGTTTCACTTTATCAATTTTTTTATATAATCCTCTTTAATGCATGGATTTTTGTAAAAAACTATAGGTCCTGGTTTTTAAAGAAAATTTATTTCACCTATATGCCCTGGAGATATGGGAAGCACAGGAATTTTTTATGGAATAATCTTTGGATTAAATTTTGAAAATTTGAATATTCTGTATTAGGCATTGGAGAGATACCAATGTAGAATATTGCCTTGTATTTTTTTAAACAATTTTAAAATATGAATACATAATTGTCGTTACAAAAGAAAAACATGTTAGTAATACAAAAGAATATAAGCATATCACATAAGAATAATCACACAAAGACATAAAGAAAATGAGGGATGATCGGGATGTGTCTCGTAATTATCTTTGATTATTGATGAATAACTGGGATGACATTCTGTAGTAACTTGAAGGATAGAAAAAAATGTTTTGATTAAAATGATCCGAGATATTCGGGAGAGAGAATTTAGATTTTTGGTAAAAAATAAGGTTTGAGCCTTCCCTGAAAGGCGAGGTTAGAGTATCCCAAATGATGATGGTTTTAGACGTGTTCAAAAGGAGGTTTTTGATTTAGGAAGTTTCGAGAAAGGGAAAATTTAGACTTTAAATAAAGACCGGGATTAGAGTATCCCCTCAGAAAGTACTGTTATAATATGCCTAAAGGTGAAAATTTTAGATTTATTAAAAAAATAGGTTTTGATTAGCAGTTCCAAGAGTGTCTAAGAGAGAGAAATTTTAAATTTTTTGCTCTTTAAGTGTTTTTTGCTCTTTGAGTGTTTTTTGTGTCTTTCTTAGTTAAGCCAAAGGTGGCATATATAGCCATGTAATGATGAAGACAAAACTGCAAAAAGCAAGGGTAGTATAAGGTTTTGGTGCATGTACCTCATGTAGAGAAAAGGTATTTTGCTCAGCTACCATGCAATCTCATTAGTTTGCTTAGTGAAAACAGTGGATCAAAGCCACTTTATCCAACTTAGCATTGAGAAAATCAGCATTACCTTTTGGCAATTTGCATAATGTCCTAAAATGCCGCTTGTCATTAGCTATTTAGGCCTCAAAATTTTGTCTAAATCCAATAACAAGCCCAAAGCTGAGGTTTGGTATGAATTTTGATGATTTTTGGTGCAAGAAACATATTTGAATTAGATTTTCAAATAAATGGTGCAAAGGCTGAAAAATAGCTTGAACTAGGCAAAAATGCCTAGGCGTATCGATCAAGGTAGTCAGTACCGTACTGGTGGATGTATCGTTTTTGTTTTAATACAGGTACATACCGGTACCAGTGTGCTTCGGTGTGTCATTTCGGGGTTATCGGAGTTTGAATATTTTTAATTTATATATATGAAAAATATTTTCAAATATGAAATAAATGAGATTAAATAAATTTTATTTATTAAATATTCAGTAATTATATATAATGTTCTATAAAAAAACTTCATCAAATATAAAAAAAATCAATATCAGTCAAGTAGTAAAGTTAAAATTTTTTAATAATCATTAAATTTATGATTAATTATATCTAAGAGTCATCAAATTTATGAGTAATTATGTATAATATTCATCAAATTTAAGATCAATATTGGTTTAACTTTTTTTTATAAGCTTATATTATGTACTAGCTGGTACAGCTATTTTCGGCTGGCACCACCGAAACAGGCCGGTACCTACCAGTACGGTCGATACAAATCGAAACCAAGACCGAAATGAAACCAACTATTACTGATATTGTTATAAGTCAAAACTAATACGTATCGATCAGTATGGTCGGTACCGGTATAGTACAACACTGGTATCGATACAAATCATTTTGTATCAATACATAAGGTAATTTTTGCCCATGAGTATCTATACAATAAAGCACGTATCGATACCAAGAGCCAAAAAAAAAGGTTTCTAGTCTCGAAACTTAGAGGTGTGTATCAATATTTCATGGGCTAGTATCGATACTCTTGCTTGAGTATCGATACATTTGGCTAAAAATCACAATTTAGCTATTGCTAAGGTCTATATCGATATGAACATGCTAAGTATCAATACCACTCATTAGCTCTTGATACCAAACCTTCTTGTATCGATACTATATGCACAAATTTGAATTTTTAGCAGTGTAAGAACTTGGTATCAATACCGATGCACCAATAGAACTTGGTATCAATACCGATGCACCAATATGATGTACATATTTGTGGCTTTCTAAACTACCTCACTTTGGTTGAAAGTGATAGGAAATTAACTCATGGTCATTCGTATAACTCCGAAGATGCTCAAATGATGACCTCTAATTTCTTAGATGATAACTTTTGATTTGTCTACAACAATTAAGCAAACTATAGTTAAATAAAATATAATTTTCAATTCCTAAAATAAAACAAATTTTTTTGTTTGAGACCCTCTAGTATTCGATAGCCATATTTAGCCTCGATTATTTTGAAGTCGAGCCAAATCAAACCCTAAACATGGCAAAAGCTCTCTCAACACCTATTTTTTCCATTCACAAGACTTGAAACCAAGACTTTACTTAGGGCATCAAGCTCCTTACACTTAGCTCATTATGAGGTGTAAAACAGTTTTTCCACTTATTGATAACTCTAATCCCATATTAAATGTTGATTTCAATATAACTGTAGTAACCGAAGTAACAATATATCATTTACCATTAACGAAAAACAAGATATGAAATTTTTTTTCAATAATCAAGGACATCAAAGTTTTCTCATAAACTGTAAACTTTTCTAATCTCATCTAAAAATAAATTAAACTTTATTATATGTGATATAGATATAATGTCATAAATTTTAAATCCTACAATTAAAAGTAAGTGTATATAACAACAAATTTACAATTAGATTAAAAGTCATAAATTGATTAAATTACTTATTATATAAAAATAAATAATAGTATTATAATTTAAAAAAGTAATTTAAATTACTAATTGATATATCTAATGTTAGTTGAAATAATCTAATATTAAAATTATATCAAAATTATATAATTTGAAACATTGGATTTCATTTGCTATTAAATTGTAAGAATGAAATTCATTTATTATGACTAAATATTTGAAAGGTATAAAACATCAATTTGAAATTCATAAATATTTATAAGTATTCAAATTTAGCACTAAATAGTTATATAACCAATCCATGAATTTGAAAAATAATTATGAATGCTATATTTAGTGTATTTTATTACACAAGTTACATTATTTTTTAAATTCAAATTCATTTTTGAAATTGAAAATCAAATGCAACCATAAAATATAATAAATAGACTAAAAAATTTAACAAAAAAAAATAAAATAAAAAATTATTTGGCTAAGTAAATGAGAGCCAAAATTTATATATATATATGAGTTTATATATTATTTGTATCATTTTATTTTTTTTTAAATGTAATCCAATTATTTTTTATGTTCACTTTATCTAGTATTATTTTATATTTATTTTAGTTCATTTATAAAACAAAAAACAATATGATATAATCATTAATTTATATCAATAATAAATATCATGAAAACTAACAAAAGTATAAGTATACAACACAAATCTGAAGGCAGCTTGGCTGAGCCTATCTGAACGAACCCGATTGCCACCTTCATTGGGTATTAGGGGAATCGCTCAAGTAGATCTATTCATGAGTTGAGTCAAATTAAGTTCAGTAAGTCCATCCATAGTTTATATATAGAAAGACTGATACCTTCAAAGAAAGGTCCAATCTTTCCTAAAAAAAAAAAAATCTTTCAAAAAAAAATTAAATCCCTCTTTAAAAAATTCATTTTCTTTTAAAATTGAATTGATTTCTCTTAATAAAAGGATTAATACTCTTAAAAACGATTGATTCCTTAAAAATTTATGAGTAAAATTCGTTGGCAATCGATAATTTTTCATCAATGATTTATAAAAGTTGCATTTACTATTCACGACCTTTGTTAATATTTTATTTTCATTAATTACTTTCAAAAGTTACACTTATTATCTTTGAGTTTTGATTATTATTTCATTTTCATCCATAACATTTAAAAATTTAATGTATGCATGATCTTTTAAAAGATTTCACTATTTATTTATCTATTAATTAAAGTTAAAAAATTACAAAATATTTAAGTAAGTTTTAATTGTCAAGTCTTATGACACGACACACATATTTTAATGTTTCTAAAAAGTTAATATCATGTATGTCAATTGTTTGTGTTTGAAAAAATAATAAATTTTATTTTACTTGAATAAAATTTATTTTTATATAAAAATAAAAAAGATATTAATAATTAAAAAAAATTTAAAAATTGAATGCGTAAATTAATTTAAAAGCATAAAATCATATAATTTTTAAAAAAAATCTTTTCAAAAATATTTGTTTGAAAGATAAAAAATTATTTTTATGGCGTATATAATCTACGTAATGTACTTTTCAAAATAAAATTTATCTTTATTTAAAAAATGAAGAGATTTAGGAGAAAAATAAAAAAAATAAATATGGTTCTCTTTTATAATTTGAAAAATTAATTGTAAATATTAATTTTGAAAAAAAAATTTGTAGTTAATTTGAATAAAATTTTCACAAAATAAGTTTTATTTTAGAAAAATTAAGTGCATTAAATATAAATTACATGTATGCTATAAAATTTAAAAAAATATATATAAATAATTGATAAATATGAAGCTAATAAAATTTGACATATGAAGTTTATCATGTAACAAAATGGATATTTTGTTTTTTTTTTTAACTTTTTTACTAAGAAATGAATGAATGATAAATTTTTTTAAAAGTTATGTATGACATATAATTTTTAAAGGTTATGGATGAATAAAATGTAAGTTTTAAAAGTACTGGATGAAAATATAACATTACTAAAGGTATTGGATGATAAATACAACTTTTAGGGCGTGTTTCGATAGAAAATTTTAAAATTTTAGAGAATTTTAAAATACTAGAATTTTGAAATTCATTAATTCAAAATACTAACATTTGAAATTATATTGTTTAGATAAATATTTTTTAGAAAGAAATTTGAATATAGGAATTTGGTGAAATAAAAATAATTATAAATAATAATATTAAACAGAAAATAAGAAAAATATGTAATATGGATGTAATTAGATTTGTTTAAGTTGAAATGTATAGATATTCCTAATAACATAAAAA
>JBBYHL010000014.1:11870776-11882625 GCA_038381835.1 Adansonia madagascariensis | reverse complement strand
AAAATAATTTTTTTGTAGTTAAAATTGAAAAATAAGGATCATGTTCAAAAATAAAATATAATAAATGCTAATATTTTAGTAAAGAATCTAAGAATTTCACAAATTTCACCTCTCAAGGTGGAATTTGAAAAGTGAATTTGAGCCATTTAAAGTTTTTTTTTCAAATTTCAAAAGTTTTAAAAGTTTTAATTTTTTATTTTGTTAAATAAAGAAATTTTATTTTAAAATTTCAAAATCCTCTAGAAATAAATTCTTCTCTTGACATCCCTTATCCAAACACATCCTTAAAGGTTTTAGGTAAAAAATAATTTTATCAAATGTTTATAGATACTTAAAATTTATATTACTTCTAGTAAGAGGCAGCTCCTCATGGGAGCCTGAGTGAGCCTTCCCCCCTTCCTTCCCAGCCCAAGTTTTAAGAAAAATATTCATAGGCTGTGTATATAAATTAATATTAAATAAATTTAAATTGATTTTTTAAATTAAAATTATTAATTTTATTTTTATTTCATAATTTAAAAGGATTTAAAATTATAGTACTATTTTCTCTACTCATTAATTATTACTTACAAGTCTTTAAATCAAGAGACTCGTTATTAATTTTAAATTATAATTATGTAAACTTTATAAAAACCAGATTAATTTTGGCTTTTAACCAAACTTTAAATTTTCAATCAAGTACCAAATTAATGTCTATTTTTTCTTTTAATATTACAATTTCTCCTATCTATATAATTTTTCACTTTTAATTTGCTCTAGGTTTCTATATTTTCATGTAAACTTGTTTCAACAAAAATAAAAGAAGTATTGTAAACTCCTTTATAAAAAGTGAGAATAAAACCATAACTTGTAATTTCAAAGTTTCAACTTCATCCTTTTAGAAGTATGTTAATTTGTCTTGTCAATGAAAAATATATTGTTTAACGAAAATCTTTCTAACCTTTATTTCAAATAAAAAATTATATTTAAAAGTTTAATGTTATCATTGTAATATTTTTTATATAATTTTATAACATTGATTATTTTTTATTACCATATTATTTGCATGCATATATATATTATATGATAAAATAAATTTATTTTAGAATATAATATTTTATTGACCCCTCCAAAATTAAATGACAAGATCCATCATTACCAATAGCATAAAATGATTGAATCAAATCAAATTTCAATAAAAATATTATTATAATTAAAATTCGATCCATATTTAAAACAAGTTTTATTTTTAACCAATTATATTTTCCAAATCTAACATTTTTATCGCAGACTAGATTTACTCAAGAACTAGGCTATCTAGCTAAGCTTGAAGGCTCGCTTGATATTTGGGAGGGTTTAGACAAAAATATTAGGCTTGAAAAATAAGCTAGGCTTTGGCTCCAACTTTCAAAACTCAAGCCCGATCCAGCCCAATCCATTTTACTATTACATTATATATATTTATTTTAAATTTTATATATTATGTAATTTTTAATATATAAATAATACATATATATAATATATTATGATGTAAACTTTAAAAACTAAATTAAATTATTTATATTTATAAACCTAATAAAATAACTATTAAATTAATAAAAATTAAATTTTAAAAAATATTTTTTAAAAATAAATTATAAAAACTAATATAAATAAATTTAAATAAATTTAAATAATTTATTTATAAATATAAATAAATATAAATAATATTTAAAATTTATATTTTTATTAAATTAATTTTAAATAAATAATTTTAATATTAATATTATATTTAAATATGATTCCGATGACTCGGCCCATAGCCGCTCTCTCAATTATTAGAGGAACTTTTGAATCTGAAAGAATAGCACACGACCATCAACTCATGCTCATCAATTCACCCTCTCCGGTCTCCACTGACAGCCCCTCCTTGCATCACACAATACGCTCACCTAAAAGAGCACCTTTTTTCTTTGTTTCTAGATGCTGACGTGTATGGTCCAGATTTAAACCCTTGCGAGTCCTAGATTCTCCATCTTCCTTATAACATTTGTCGCCACCGTCACGAAACCCTCGAAAATCAGAGGTCTGAGTTCAAATCTTGAAAAAAAAAAATTAAGATCTTTCCGATTTAAGTTGGTCAAGAACCTTAATTTATCGGGGTTAAGTATTCACTTTAATCTAATTGCGTGCGAGAATTTTTTTTCCTTTTTGGCCAGAGATTGCTCCAGATCTAGTGAAGAAGTTTTGGTGGATTTTTGTTTATGTGTTAAGAGCTAGAGATTTGGATCGATTGTTTCTTTTTTTTTTTTTTATCGAAAAAAGAAATTGGTGTGTAAATATATGTTTGTTTTTGGGTCTAATCGGATCGATTGGAGTAAATTAATAGAAAAGAAAAAAGGAAACCCTAGGTCAGATGGGAAAAGATGAAATCAAATTGGAGGATGTTGAAGAAGGTGAAATTTCGGATTCAGCTTCAATAGAGGAGATCAGTGAGGAAGACTTTAACAAGCAAGAGGTTAAGATTTTGAAGGAATCGAAATCGTCTAAAGGAGGGGAAGCAAATTCGAATTCAAGAGTCTGGACAATGCAGGATCTATGCAAATATCCATCGGTTATTCGAGGGTACGCTTCGGGTTTGTATAATTTTGCTTGGGCACAAGCAGTTCAGAACAAACCTCTCAATGATATTTTTGTTAAGGAGTTTGAACAACAACAACCACAACATGACGAGAATAACAACTCCAAGCGATCTTCACCGTCGTCTTCGGTAGCTTCTGTAAATAGCAAAGAGGAGAAGGGCTGTAGCGGAAATTCAGCTAATAGAGTTGTGATTGATGATGATAGTGGGGATGAAATGGAGGAGGACAAGGTTGTGAATCTAGACAAAGAAGAAGGGGAGTTGGAAGAGGGGGAGATCGATTTGGATTCTGAGCCGGTAAAAGAAAGGGTTTTGAGTGGTGAGGATGGTAATGTTGGTAACTCGGATGAGTTGGAAAAGCGAGTTAACCAGGTTCGGGGAGCACTGGAAGGGATTATTATGATTGAAGCAGAGAAGTATGACTACGACATTGAAAAGACTACCCCCATTTTTTTTTTTATCGTAGTGAGTAAGATGACTCTGTTGAAATGATTTTTTTTTTTCCATTTATTCTTTTTGTAGATCATCTCAGGGAGTTTGTTCCAGACTGCAGAATGCTTTGGAGAGCTTACGAGGATTGCTATTTGAATGTAGTGTTCCTACGAAGGATACCCTTATTGATCTGGCGTTTAGAGCAGTTGATTCGGTAACAAGTCCAGGAGTTATATTTTAATAGTTGTTTTGCTTTATATGAAATTTTTTGTTAATTTGAAATGCTGATTGCAAATATTGTGGGGTCTGATTTCTTTTTCGTTGCAGGTATTTGTTGCTCTGAACTCTAATTTAAAGGATCAGAACGCGTCCATTTTATCAAGGTATTTTATTTGGTTGAATAGCTTTTCTGTTAAAAATTTTGTGAAATCAATTTCTCAGTTATCTCTTTTGTTTTGCATTTTGAAACAGGCTGCTTTCTGTTGTAAAGGGTCTTGATCCTCCTCTGTTCCCCCCTGACAAGATGAAAGAGGTGTGGTTCATTACTTACTTGTTTATGAACTATTAGCTTATTAGGATTGTAGTGTTTATAGAAAGCTTAAACGTGGTGTCTGTTTTTACAGATAGAGGTCATGCTTCTTTCTCTGAATCCCCCTGCTAGAGCAACTGACACAGAGAAAGAGATAAAGATTTTGAATAAGAAGGATCCTGATGCTTTAGCTGAAAATGTTGGTCATGATTTGACTGTCACAAATAAGTTGCCTTTATCTGTTGATTCCGAATATTATAATATGCCAAATATGTTAACAGAAACTATAAAGCCTGGAGTGCCTAATTTTAGGAACAAAGGGGTTTCACTTCCTCTGCTAGACCTTCACAAGGATCATGATGCAGACAGCCTTCCTTCGCCTACACGAGAAGCAATGCCATCGTTGCCTGTACACAAGCCATTGACTATTGGAGATGGTATGGTTAAATCTGGATATATGATGGCTAAGGTTTCGCATGATGCAGAAGGTAATAAATTGCATCCTTATGAAACGGATGCCCTCAAAGCCTTTTCCAACTATCAGCAAAAATTTGGTCGAGGTTCTTTCTTTTCAAGTGATAGACTTCCTAGCCCAACCCCTTCTGAAGAATCTGGTGATGAGGGTGGTGATAATGGTGGGGAGGTTTCTAGTTCCTTCAGCATTGGTAACTTCAAACCAAATCTGCCTGTTTTGGGGCATCCAATTGTTTCCTCGCCACCCCAAATTGATAGTGCCAGGTCCAGCATGCAGGGACAATTAACAACTCAAAATGCTACACTTGTGACTGTGAGTTCTGCATCTAATATAGTGTCAAAAGCTTCAGCAAAAAGCAGAGACCCTAGACTTCGGTTTGCCAACTCTAATGTGAGCGCTTTGGATCTACATCAACGGTCCTCGCATAATGCATCTAAAATGTCGCCTGTGGAAGGAATAACGGATTCAAGAAAGCAAAAGAGTGTGGAAGAACCTGTTTTAGATGGTCCTGCACTCAAAAGACAAAGGAATGAGTTGGAAAATGTTGGGGTTGTTAGGGATGTTCAAACTATGTCTGGAAATGGTGGCTGGTTAGAGGACGCTGGTCTTAGTGGGTCTCAGATAACAAACAGAAACCAAACTCTAGAGAATTTGGATTCCAATTCCCGGAAAATGGAATATGGAGTAAATTGTTCAAGTACTTTAAGTGGTAAAACCAGTGTGACTATCAACAGAAATGAGCAGGTGGCACTTTCAGGCATGAGTACTCCTTCCTTGCCTGCTTTGTTGAAAGATATTGCAGTGAATCCGACCATGCTGATAAATATACTTAAGATGGGACAACAGCAGAGATTAGCATCTGAAACCCAGCAGAAGTCTCCTGATCCTTCAAAAACTACATTTTATCAGCCAAGCTCAAATCCAATTATCGGAGCAGTTCCCCCTGCAAATATTATGCCTTCGCCCTCTGTGAACATTCTTCCTGCAAACTCATCTGGTATTTTGTCAAAACCTGCAGGAAATCTTCAGGTTTCTCCTCCGGTGAGCACTTCATTATAAATATAAATACATAGATATATTTATTTTAACTCTAATAATGTGTGTCAAACAATGTTTTAAGCATCTGCCTCTTTGGCACATCTCTGATCTTCATGCCATTGCCTGGTTTCACACAGGCGTGGATAAATAAAAATGCGTAAATTACCTTTTGTTGAACATCTTGGAAAATTAATATATATTTCAGTTTCTCCTTTTAGTCTTGATGTTTAATAATTGATGGCTTCACAGGATGAGTCCGGCAAAATTCGCATGAAACCTCGTGACCCTCGCCGTGTTCTTCATGGCAATGCGATTCAAAGGAGTGGTAGCGTGGGACCTGATCAATTAAAAACTAATGGAATCTCCCTTACATCCAGCACCCGGGGAAGCAAGGACAATCTGAATGCTCAAAAGCTTGAAAATCAGACAGAAGCTAAGCCAATGCAATCTCAGCTTGTTCCGCCACCAGATATCACCCAACAATTTACCAAAAATCTAAAAAATATTGCTGATATGATGTCTGTTTCGCAACCATTGACCAATCTGCCAGTAGTGTCCCAGACTTTAGTCCCCCAACCAGTGCAAATTAAATCTGACACCATGGATATAAACGCAGTAGTTTCTAATTCTGAGGATCAGCGGGCTGGGACTGGTGCAGCACCTGAAGGTGGTGTAACATGCCCCCCTTGTTCACAGAATACATGGGGAGATGTTGAACATCTTTTTGAAAAATATGATGACCGGCAAAAGGCAGCTATCCAGAGAGAAAGGGCAAGGAGGATAGATGAGCAAAAGAAAATGTTTGCTGCACGCAAACTCTGTCTTGTCCTGGATCTTGATCATACACTTCTTAATTCAGCCAAAGTGAGCTTTTGAAAATGAAGTGTTAACTTGTCTTCTTTTTCTTCTTTTTTAAATTTTGGTAAAGCATGCTTGTTTAAGCCATTTTCTTTTAATCTTCTCAGTTTATTGAAGTGGACCCAGTGCATGAAGAGATCTTAAGAAAGAAAGAGGAACAGGATCGTGAAAAATCACAGAGACATCTCTTCCGCTTTCACCATATGGGAATGTGGACCAAATTGCGACCTGGAATCTGGAATTTCTTAGAGAAGGTGAGTCTTCTTTCTTGGCATCCGTACTCTGTGGGATATGATTTGTAATTAACACTGATTCTTTCTTTTCATTTCAGGCTAGTAAGTTGTATGAGCTGCATCTTTACACAATGGGCAACAAACTCTATGCTACAGAGATGGCAAAAGTGCTTGATCCAAAGGGGGTTTTGTTTGCTGGACGAGTTATTTCTAGGGGTGATGATGGAGATCCCTTTGATAGTGATGAGAGGATTCCTCGAAGTAAGGATCTTGAAGGGGTGCTGGGCATGGAATCGTCCGTCGTTATCATTGATGACTCTGTGAGAGTCTGGCCGCATAATAAACTTAACTTGATAGTTGTAGAGAGGTATGCATTTCTTGATTAAACACTCTAAGTACTTTGATTCATGCCGCTGTTGTGATCTTGCATCCATCTAATGATATGTTCTACAGGTATACTTATTTTCCTTGTAGTAGGCGCCAATTTGGGCTTTTAGGTCCATCCCTTCTTGAGATTGATCATGATGAGCGACCAGAAGATGGGACTTTGGCATCTTCTTTGGCGGTGAGTTGACCGTTTTGTTTGATATCTTCATTTATAAAAAATTGATATTTGTCTGACCCCTCTTTTTGTTCAAATAGGTTATTGAGAGAATACATCAGAGTTTCTTTTCACATCAGAGTTTAGATGATGTGGATGTTAGAAATATCCTAGCTGCAGAGCAAAGGAAGATTTTATCTGGCTGTCGAATAGTATTTAGTAGGGTGTTTCCTGTAGGCGAAGCCAATCCTCACCTACACCCATTGTGGCAGACAGCAGAGCAATTTGGAGCCGTGTGCACAAATCAGATAGATGAGCATGTCACGCATGTGGTGGCCAACTCTCTTGGAACTGACAAGGTACTGATGCTTGTCATTCTTGCTTTCCGAACCAATACTGGTTTTTGAGTTGTTTAATTGTTAGAATATATTAGTTATTTGGCACATGACAATGTTAATCGACCTTCCCCGAATTATTGTTTAGTAGTCATCTATGTATTTTCTGCTTGACAATTATTTGTAAATACTTCTTGCCTTTTGATTTTCTGGCAAACAAACTTTTGTCTTGTCGGGTTTAATGATGATAGAATGGGAAACCCGAGCTCATTGTTTCAGTCGTGAATTACTTATTTGATCTATCTTTAACCAAAGTTAATTCATGAAATTGTTTCCGACAGGTGAATTGGGCTCTATCTACTGGAAAATTTGTTGTTCACCCTGGCTGGTGAGATTGTCTAAACTTGTCAATTTAAATGTATATTGCAATTATTAGAAATTTAGACATAACATGCTTTCTGTTTGTTTTTTTTTTTTCTTTCCCTCTTCCTAAAAAAATACAGGGTGGAAGCATCAGCACTGCTTTATCGGAGGGCAAATGAGCTCGACTTTGCCATTAAACCATAATTAATCACCTCTTTAATCATTCCTGTTAAAACTAAGACCTGATAAAATCTAAGTGTCAAACTTGAAAGTGGGAGATGGAACCGACAGGTACATTTTTTGGGGTAGGTTGACGCTGGGATCGGAGAGCACCCCATGATTTTCGCTTAACACAGTATTCCAGTCTCTTTGGTTGGCAATTGCAGACATTCCCTTAAATTGCCAACCTGCTGAAAGGGTTTACAGGACTCGGTTTGAAATAGAATTTTTTTTGTGCCCCTAGGAGCGTGAAATTCTCCTTAGTGGTGGGTTTTTTAGGATTTGAAAAGATGGGGTAGAGGAGGTGGTTGAGCAAGGTTAATCGGGCTGATTTCAGTAAAGCTCAAACTCTTGCAGCAATAATGAAAATGCCAAATGCTTGATTGTGTAAAAATGAAATAGAATTAAAAACTCACCAGAAGTGCATTTAATTTACAGCTAGTCATTGATAGTAAGGGAGTGTGCTAAAAGAAAACAAATGAAAGCAAAGATGATTTGAAATGAAAGTATTGTCAGGAGAGGAGAGGAGAGGTTGATGGTTACCTGAGAGGTTGGGACTGAGCAAAGCAATCTGAGTTGGTCTCAGGTGGGAATTAGGGGCCGTTCTGTCAAACTTTGAAACATGACAATCGAAGTGGGGTGTTTTCTAGTTGTTCTGTATTTCTTTTCTATTTGTTGTGTGCTGGTTGTTGATTTTGGTGGTCCATGAGGTCATGAGTGTCAGAATCAAAAAAAATTGAAGGCTGTATTTGTGTACTTTTAAACGTGTTGGAGTCCTGGAGAAGATTATGGTTTTGAAGATTTGGAAGAAAATTAAAAAATAAAATTAAAGACTCACAAAATAAAAAATAAAAGTAAAGAGGGAATGACATGAAGGTAATCATCGGAGGTAAAGATGTTCTTCGTTATGGTAAAGCTTCCCATTAGAATCGTTAAAAGGTCAGTTTATCCGTTTAAGTTTAAAAATCTATCAAATATTTGAGAAAGTTTTGATAAAAATATTAAGCTCGAAAAAGAAATTTGAAAAGAAATTAAATTCGATTAAAAAATGAATCGGGTCTTGAGTTTAACTTTTAAAGTTTGAGTTTGACTCGATCCGGCTCGTTTTACTATTATATTGTATATATTTATTTTATATTTTACGCGTTATATAATTTTTGTCATATAAATAATATATATAATATTATAATGTAAATTATAAAAATTATGTTAAATTATTTATATTTATAAAATTAATAAAAAATAAATTTTAAAAAATAAATTATAAAAAAAGTATAATATGGATTTGCTTAAAGAGTTTGAATTATTTGTTTATAAATTTAAATGAATTTAAATAAAATTTAAAATTTATATTTTTAGTCAAAGTGAATTTAAATAATGATATTTAATATCTATATCATATTTAATTTTGATTCGAATCACGTTTGAGATTTAAGATTTCCCTTGCCTCGGGACACCCGCCGCCCCCGCCCAAATGAAAAATTCGAAGGACCACTAAACTGGTCAACTACGCAATGCGAGGGAATCTTGTGTTTTAAGTTGTTTTTCCTTGGCCACGTACTTTGCTTATGAAATTTAGAAGAGGCAAAGATGTTTGAAGGCAAAAGATGAAAGACCATTACTAAAACAAATAACAATATAAAACAGAGAAAAAAAAATAAAAACTAGGTTCATTAGGTTCTTTTGGACATATTTCGCCTTTTAAACATTTTCTTTTTTAAATTTAATTTTTTATTTAAAAGATTTTAAATTATTTTTATTTTTAAGTTTATTAATTTATTTTACAATTTTTATTTAGCTATTTTGAAATTGTTTATTTTAATAATAAATGTATATAATTATATAATATATAAATAAACATATAAAATAATATATATTAAAATTTTAAATACTATTAAAATATATATTATTTTATTCTCATCTAATAACCATGTCAGTTTTTGTATTCGAACCCAATTTGCATGAGTTATTTTAATTTCTGTGATCATAATTAATGTTATCATCCATAATAGATCTTTAGACTTGATCTACATTCACGAAGAATGAGGCTCGGGTTTGAGACTAATCCATTTGGATCCTAGTAGAAGTGCAGTAGGTGTCCTTTTGTAATAGAATTCTAGTCAGCTTTTAGCTCACAGGCCTGGTAGATAATTCGATGGATGAATAGGTTTAATGATAAGTTATGTTTATATTGGGGGGTTTAGTTTGGAGTTATTACTTTTGATAATAGGATTTTTTTCTGAAGATATTAAATTCATATTTCCATTATGCATGTGTTTGGTTGATCAAAGATGAACATGTTTAGTTCATCACATTACTAAATACCTTTACTTTTGTATAAGCCATCTTTACAAATGCTCTGCTGGCATCCTTTCCAGCAAACAATGCATAAGGTCCACCAGGTCCATAAAACATTCTGCACGGAAGATTGCATTCAGGTAACAGCTAAGAGAACTTTATTATTCATTTCATGCATAATTATAGATGAATAATCATGCCCCTCGAAAATTTTACAATCATAAAGAATTATTATAATCATGCCTCTCGAAAAGTTTACTATCACTAGAAAAAGTGATACTTAAGTGATCTATAAACATTGTGAATAGCTCGTATGTGACAAACTAGCATCAAACCATTATAGTATTACAGCAAAGTCTTAAGCCACAAGAAAGAGAACTATCAGTTATACTGGACTCAGCCATTTGCAAAGCAAATTACTCGAAAACTATGTTAGTTGATTACCATTTTGACAATATAAATTAAATTTAAATAAACTATTTGAACAAAGAAAGCACAAATATCTAAATGTAATCAATGCATGGCACATCAATAAGAATAATTGGCGAAAATCTAAGCTTCAGAAACTATTTCAATTAAAAGTGAACAAAAACACATTGTATAGGAGTAAAGATTAGTGATATAAGATTGACAGGTTTTGCTTTCAAACTCTCTTTCTCAACACGCATGAGGTGCATGCGTGTTAATGTGTTAGAGAGAGAAAGCGGAGATAAGGAAAACACAAGACGGATGTGTAATATGTGAAGCACAGAAAAATAGTCCGGGTAACAAAGGAGTATACTACTTCCTAGGAATTAAAATAAACTTATATCAATCAACATACAATAACATGTTAAAGTCCTTGATCATAGAAGCAAGTTAAAATATCCAGGTGAAGGGAGCGGCATCATATGCTTATTTTTCAATTTTCTCACTTAGTCAAAGCATGTGATTCAGGGTGAAAGTCTAGAATGTTTAATTACATAAGCAATCATGTACCAAAAAATTCACTTGCAAGTTACAACTTGTTTTGCTAAATTTCTCACACAGTTTATATCATCTCACAATTTTGGCACTGATCATCTAATTTTGAGAAATCAAATGCAACCCATCACTTTAATTACACGTACCAACACAGCTATTTATTATTTAATCATATGATAGAAAAATCACAGGCAGCTATTATTAAAAAAAAAAAAACTAACCTTAACGACTATGATTATTAATTGGAAGAACAGGTCCTTTGCCTAATAGTTTTTCTGGGAGCTTAATTGATCGATTGCATATTATTTTTTGTCTAATGCATTTGTATTGAGATCAAACGTTTAACAATAATGATAAAAAGGGTCGGAGAGCTTTGAGTTAATTAGGGAAATCCTTAACCACCTGTGATTTTCATTGTTTTTCAGAAACATATCTCATTTTTCAAAATCCTAAAACTATTTGCCTATAAATTTAACTCAATAAAATAATCCAATATATTATATATAGCTTCGAAATTGATCATACAAACATATTACATGAAGATAGTCCAACAAAAGGATCAAGTAATAGAAGCCAATCAATTATTCAGAAAAGAAGAGTAATAAAAAGAACTCTTCAAAATTTACAAATAATATATTTAAAATTTGAAATACCCAAATCCCATTTTCCATTTTTTTTTCATATAGAACCTTTTTAACAAAATGTGATCATTGAAGGTAAGAAACCAAACGATATTAATCTTGAAAAACAAGAAAATAGGCTGTAAGAAAATGATGCTAACTTTGAGTTTTGCTTAGAGGCAACAAAAGAACTTTTTCATGAGTTTGCAGAGTGAAAGAAAACGAAAACAAGGTTTTTGTTAGTTTAAGGAAAAAGAAAGATCAACCCAATTAAAAAGAAGTTTGCTCCTAATCGAGCAAGAGATAGAGAAAGCAAGATTTTTATACTTGAATGATTGGATTGTCG
>JBBYHL010000014.1:11848617-11865661 GCA_038381835.1 Adansonia madagascariensis | reverse complement strand
ACACACACACACATACAGCACTATAGTGAGGGTGAATAAGACAGCTGTATGTTAACTGTGATTTGGCTTCAGCATTCCATTCCATCCCAATCCCATACCATGCTTTTTTAAGTGAATCGCTCACCCCTTTGGAGCATGCTAAAACTTTAGGTCCCAGCAGCTGCATGAGCTTCCTGTCTCAACTTCCTCACCGCATTCTTTTCCTCTTACTTTTTTCTAGCTCCCTAGGCATATAAATCACATGACGAGATGTTTTCAATGATTTCTCACACTACTTCTACAAAGACAACTGATAATCTAAAGCCACCTATTAGCCCTCCAAACCATAAAGCATTACAGATAAAACATAAATAATTTACAAGCTTAAAGCATAGATAAGTTCTTTACACTTGGACTGTTGTTGTAGTTAAGGTCAAGATCTTGTGATGCACATCTGCCAGCTAGAGTTCTTGTCACTATAAAGAAAACTTCATGTTCTCTGTTAACAAGTTCAAGATAGGGAAGAAAATTACGTTCAAATTCAATCCCACTCCATCGGAAACTAATAAATTTTTTTCTTCAAAATCAAGTATTATAGATCTCATTGACTCCTGCTTTCCTATTAAGCCCATTTGGAAAGGAATTTTTAACAGGAAGATGTACAAGTTGAGTACCAGACCATACCTGGAAAACATTACCAACCAAAAATATTTTCGGTGCATTAGTTCTTTCAGATAGAAAATAGAATCTCAATCCTACCCTTGAAAACTCGTGAAGAAAATTACTATAACAAGCTGATTTTATTGCAAACGCTTGATTCTCAAAAAGGTTTTTTCAACAAAAAGACAACCAAGAAAACCTCATCATAATTAGTTGTTTAAGAGCACAATAATGCAGATCAGATCAAATAGTCAATGTATGAACTGGAAATCTCTTTCACCATCTTCATTTATAGAACTGCCCATGCATACAATGCTGCAAGCCCAGTTTGGGATGGAAAACTCGTTTTAAGACTTGAACACAACACAGATGAACCAATGGCTGCACATGAGCAAAGTCCCTGTTCTCTCCCTTAAAATGAAGACAAAAAAATAACGAATTCCTAGAATCTAGAAAGGCATGAGTATATCAACATACTTACATTTCCATCAAAAACTATGCAGCTGGGTTAAGATAGGAACAAGTTCATCATTGGAAGGCCTATCAGCAGGCAAATCTTATAGGCAGACAACAGCAGTTCTCACTACCGTCAGCATCTCATCTTCCTCTGCTTCTTCCCCAAGAATACTTCTATCTAAAGCTTCCTGTGCCTCCCCTGCCTGCTGTAAATGCCGAAGCCACTGTCCTAAACTCCATCCACTGGCTGCTTCCCGAAAAAATGGATCAGTGGGATATCTCCCAGTCAACAGAACACCCAATATCATCCCAAAGCTAAAGATATCACTCTTATCAGTATACCTGTTCGAATTGAAACTATCCATCTTTGTTAGAACAAGCATGAGGTTTAATTCCAGAAGTGTTTCACAAATTAGAAGTAGCATCAATATTTAATGATGTATTGAGTCTTTTTATTTCATAACAAGGAGACATTAAAGCACGGAAATAACAGAAAATAATAATGCTTAGTCCAATCCCAATTGTGTCATAACATGCTTCCACATGTCAGCCTGAAAAACAAAAGAGCACTGATTCCAAAAATGGCATGCACCATTAAGTTCCACTGGAAGACTAGAAAAACATAAGGGGGCCTATGAATGAGACCAATATATGCGAGCTTCCAACGCAATTGTGTAAAAATTATTCTGTCTTAGAGAAAATTGTTTGTTCGGTTTATATTGTGTATAAGAAAAACAAACCAAAGTCCACATTATTAACAAACCTAAAGGTGCCATTACCATATTCCTGGTAATTATAATATTTATGAAGGAATTGCCAGAAACCATGAATAGGGATATCATATTATGGAGCTAACTGCAGCCAACCACAAGTCGCAACACAGCTCAAGCAAAGCACAATTCTTAAAAGAAAGATGCAGTAATCTTTACATGGCAGAATACTTTCAGTACCTGCACTTCTGGAAACACTCAGGAGCACCGTAACCTGAAGTTTCCCTATCTATATTAGGCATGAGCTTAGCCAAGCCACAATCTGCCAGCCATGGTTCAAATTCAGCATCTAAAGCGCTTCAAGTTGCAGTCCAAAATCTGCGGGACGCATGCAAAGTGAAGATATTGAAGATCCTTAATCACTCCGACAGCAATCCTAAGCCTGACATCCCATTCAAGCTGCAGTTGATTTCCCCTAACACTATTCATTGCAACCTCAAGGCTCCCCGTCGGCATATAATCATAAACCAAAGAAAACCTATCAGATTCACGAACATAAACCCTTAAACTCCTCAAATTCATGTGTCTCAAGCTAGCAAACACCTCCAGTTCTTGTTGTATCCTTCTCTTCTCCGACTTGCTCTGCATCTCCGGTGAACCACATCAAAGGGCTCAAGGGCTTTGACGGCAACATTGAGGCCGTTATCAAGAACTGTTTTATAGTACTTCTCATTGGAGCTTGATCCAAGCAAATGGTTCTCATTGGCAAGGGCTGATTGGAGAGTCTTGGAAGATATTTTGGGCGAAAATATAACGGTACCTTTAAGGAGTGGGGTTTGATTCATGTACAGAACATAAATTTTGATTAATAAAGCAAAAAGAATGGCTCCTATCAATCCAGTTAGAATTCCGGGCACAACGCTGAGAAATACTCTTTTGAGTCCAATCTTGAATTCTTAAGGCTAGAAGATGAAGAAGGCTGAGAGGAGAGTTGTCTAATGAGCCTTTCTTTGGATTCTACAGTTGCTTGGTGAAAGCAAAGAAGCAGCAGCAAAAGCAAAGAGAGAGTGCAACTTCTTATTTTCTCCATAGAAGCAAAAACCTACAAACACCAAAATCATGAAAGATAAAAAGAAGCTGAGGATATGAGCTCAATACACATAAATTAGACGCTTCTTCTTCTTATCACAACACTTCAAAGCCACCATAATTTAAAATTTAAAATCCAAAATCCCATAAAAATGCTCCATGTTTCTTCACCATGTTACAAAACAGAAACACAACTCAAGGAACTTAATTTCCTACACAAGCAGTTCTAGAGCTTTTACCCTGCACTGCACTAAAACATACCAAAGAAAAGCTTCAATTTTTCTACTTCAAGAACAAGCACTTTCTTTAGTAACCAACTTTTTGGGACAAAAATGACAAGAAAACGCTCCGGAGGAATTGAAACTTGTTGGGTAACAGATAAAAATCGATTTGTTCTTTTTTTTTTTCCCCATTTCAACTCAAAATCTTAAAAGAAAGACGCAAAGAATCATTTCGTCGCTGAGTTTTATTACTTCCTTGACCTGAAAACTCCAAACGAATCTAATCTTCAAATTTCAAATCAGAAAAACAAAAAAAGAGAAAAGAAAAATCCTGTACCCAACTTAAGCAACAGAGAAAATAGCAAAAAACTATGTTTCCTCCGCATTTGACAGAGAAAAATTCTTTTTTGAGTCTGAACAACTTCAGGTAATAGATTTTACGGATAAAAAAATGAAAACCAAGTTTTTATTTTCCATATATAAATATCACATAATTCCAAAGCTTTGCTGATTCCCAGTGAAAAAGTAAGCAAACTAAGCAAGTGTAATTTTTCTTTTCCTTTATTTTTGGTTAAATTTTCTTGATAAATAATTGCAATCATTGGGCTCCAAAACAAACCAAGCCCTAACTCTTCCTTTCTCCGCTAGTATAATTCTAACCAAAACCTGGGTAGTCTCAGGAAGAACACCTTTGTTTGTTTTTGTTCTCTCTCTGGTGCGTGTAATTGAGATGGGGTGAGATTCAACTCAGGGAAGCTAAATTCTTTCGAGAGTTGACAGGAGGTTGAGAGAAAAAAGAAAGAAAAGGAAAGAGAGATAAAAGAGATGAGAGGATTGTTTTTATTTTCCGATGAACTTCAATCTGTATAAATGTATATTTATACATCCATTTACCTGAAGCAACAAAAGTAACAGAAATAACATAATATAAAGTAACAAAAATAACAGAGTACAACAAACTATAACAAATTTCAAACTAATTTCTAACTCCAACGGTAACTAAACCTTTCACTACTTTCTTCCATGCAACAAACCCCTCCCCTTAAGCTGAGCCTTGTCCTCAAGGCTGGAATTGTGGAAATCTGTGCTGCAAATCATAAAGGTACTCCCAAATAGCATCCTCTTCAAATGAATTTGCCCAATGAACTAGCACTTGCATAGCTGGTTGATTGCCCCTTTTTATCGTTCTCTTGGATAAGATCTTCAGAGGCTCTAGTGATGCAGAGTTCCCTAGAATAGGTAATTGTGAATCAACAGTAATAGGAGAGCCCATCCTCTTCCTAAGCTGAGAAACGTGAAACACGGGGTGTATCTTGGCTTGAGGAGGTAAAGCAAGTCTATAAGCCACTGCTCTAATCTTGTCAAGCACTTGATAGGGTCCAAAATAACTTGGAGAGAGTTTATGAAATTGTCTATCCACCAAAGAATTCTGTCTATAGGGTTGTAATTTCAAATAAACCTGATCTCCTACAGCAAACTGCCTGTCACTCGTATGCTTGTCCGCTTGCAGTTTCATTCGATGCTGTGCTCTTTTTCAGTGATGCTTCAAGAGCTGCAGCATATCCTCCCTGGCTTGTAAACTAGCATCCACTGTGTGTACTTGAGAATCTCCTGGAAAATAGGGAACGTGTAAAGTTGGAGGATACCCATACAAAGCTTCAAAATGAGTGGTGTTAGTAGCAGAATGGTGGCAAGTGTTGTACCACCATTTGGCCAATAGAAGCCATTTGCTCCATCCCTTAGGCTGTTCTGCAACCATACATCACAAGTACGTTTCAAGACATCGATTGACAACTTTCGTTTGTCCGTCCATTTGAGGGTGGTATGTTGAAGACATATGGAGTTTAATACCTTGTAGCTTGAAAAGTTCTTGCCTGTAAGTGCTGAGAAACACTGTATCCCTGTCGTTGATTATGGTATTTGGCATTCCATGCAATTTGAACACATGGTCCATGTAAGCCTAGGCCACAGATAAAGCTGTGTAAGGGTGCGAGAACCTAATAAAATGGTCATACTTAGTCAAACGGTCTACAACCACCAGAACAACTGACTTGCCAAAAGAAAGTGGCAATCCCTTAATAAAATCCAGGCTAACTTGAGACTAAGCCTCTTTGGGTATAGGCAGAGGTTGTAATAAGCCTGGAAATGCACTAGCATCATATTTAGACCTTTGACAGATGTCGCAGGACCTGACGAATTCTCTCACCTGCTTCTTAAGACCCTTCCAAAAAAATAAGGCAGTTATTCTCTTGATGGTGCTTAACATGCCTGAGTGACCTCCTAAATTGCTATTGTGGAATAATTGAATAATTTTTGTTTGTAGCTGCGGATCATTTCCCACCACCATTCTACCTTTCCTCTTTGGTTGACCATTACTCCAAGTATAAAAAGAATCTGTTAATTCTTTTTTTTTTCTAGCTGCTCTATAAGTCGTTTCAAGTTTGAGTCCGCCTCTCAGCTAGCTTAGATTAAAGGAAATAAATCTATTTGAATACTAGAAATGGCCATAAGTAAAATCTCATTGGATTGAATCCTCGACAAAGCATCTGCAGCCACATTATCTCTACCCTTCTTGTAGCTAATGTCATAATCATACCCCAACAACTTTGTAAGCCATGCATGTTGACCAGGAGTAGTAATCCTTTGCTGTAATAAGTATCCCAAACTCTGGTGGTCAGTCTTGATGCTAAAATGTCTGCCACTAAGGTAATGATGCCACTTGGTTACAGCTTGGACTATAGCCAATAATTCTTTCTTATATACTGAAAGCATCTGATGTCTGGGAGAGAGAATCTTGCTCATATAAGCTATAGGATGGCTATTCTGCATTAAAACTGCCCCAATTCCACTGTTCGATGCATCAATTTCTATTACAAAGGTTGAGAGAAATCCGGAAGCACCAACACAAGAGGAGATACCATGGCTGCTTTCAGTTTCTAAAATGATGCAGTAGCTTCATCGTTCCAATTGAATTTATCCTTCTTAAGCAATTCATTGAGTGGTTTGCAAATTTGGCCATAATTCTTCACAAAACGCCTGTAGTATCCTGTCAGTCCCAAGAATCCCCTCAACTGACTAACATTCTTAGGTTTTGGCCACTACTGCATAGCTTTTATCTTTCTTGGATTAGTGGACACCCCCTCTGCTGAAATAACATGGCCCAAATATTCTATTTTCTCTTGAGCAAAGTAGCATTTGCTCCTCTTTGCAAACAATGAATGCTATCGTAGTTTTTGGAAGACCATTTCAAGGTGCTGCATATGGTCCTCGCATGTCTTGCTATAAACTAATATATCATCAAAGAAAACTAGAACAAATCTCCTCAAGAAGGGTCTAAAAACATCATTTATCAAGCTTTGGAAGGTTAAGGGAGCGTTTGTTAACCCAAATGGCATGACAGTGAACTCATAATAGCCATCATGAGTTTTGAATATAGTCTTAAAGATATTGGAAGGATGCATTCGAATCTGATGGTATCCAGACCTCAGATCGATCTTGGAAAAACATGCAGAACCATGTAGTTCCTCCAAAAGCTCTTCAATTACTAGAATTGGATATTTATCTTTGATAGTGTGTTTGTTTAGCTCCCTATAGTCAATACACATACGCCATGTTTCATCATTCTTCTTAACTAAAACCATAGGGGAAGAAAAAGGGCTGGTGCTTGGTTGTATAAACCTATTTTGCAATAATTCCTTGATCATTTTTTCGATAACATCCTTTTGCAATGAGGAATGTCGATATGGACGGACATTGATTGTAGTTACTCCTTCTTTAAGAGTGATACAATGATCATGTCTCCTTTTAGGAGGCAATTGCTGAGGTTCTTCAAAAAGATCAGCATACTTCTCCAAAAGATATTGCATCGCTTCTAACATTTTCAATTCCCCAACTATGAGTGTGGTTAACGAAATTGCTTCTTCAGATTCTAAAGTCAATTGGCATAATTGAATTAAGCTACATTGTCCTGAAAAAGGCAGAAGCTTACCCATCTTCTTACTTGATACTGTTTTAAGCTCCACATGTTGTTGACAACCTCTCAACATATGTCTTTTTCCCTTTGTTATAAACTCCATTCTCAGGTTCTTAAAATCCCACTGAATCACTCCTAGAGTCTTAAGCCATTGAATCCCTAATGCCATATCACAACTTCCCAAAGGTAGCAAGAGCACGTCAGTTGTGAATACGGTTCCTTGTAAGGACCAAGAAAAATCCTTGCACATGGTTGTACATGTTACATGGTTACCATCAGCCACGTCTACCTTTAAAGGACCAGTGTTGGTGGTGTTACAGCCTAACTTCTTGGCGATGGTGGAGTTCAAGAAGTTGTGTGTACTACTCGAGTCAATCAAGATGTGCAAAGGCTTCTTTTTAGCACAGCCAGTAATTCTCATAGTTCTGTAGCCTTTTGTAACAATCCCACTTATTGCATGAACTGATATATAAAGATTACCATCATCTTCCACGTCTGCTATCTCGTCGTAATCTGTGCTTAAGTCTTCCTTCTCTCCATCATTCAACTCCATAAAAAATAGTTGTCCATGTTTACATTTATGCCCCGGTTCATACCTTTCATCACACCAAAAACAAAGACCGTTAGCCCTTTTCTCATCAAATTCTGCACTAGAATGAATCTTGGGATTTTTGCCATTGTTTGTAGCTTTTTTGGTTACAATTTGAGTTGGATTAGGTAGGTGTGTTGGTGATTTGTTAAAGTTCCTTGATAGTTGAGAGGGTGTGGGTAGAAGTGGTGGTTTCTTGGTTACTAGATTTAATTCCTCGTGTAAGGAATCAAGGGTAGATTCTTGCAATTGGGCAAGTGCAAAGGCATGGCTTAAGGTCTTAGGCATGAACATCTTCACAAGTTGCTGTATATCATTCTTTAAGCCCTTTAAGAAGAAGGAAACTGCATAATCCTCGGTTAATTGAACCTTTCCCAATAGAGACTCAAACTGGTCATGATACTGCCTTACTGTCCCTGTTTGTTTGAGACACAGCAATTCATTCATGGGGTTTCCAAAAAATTTATCTCCAAATCAATGTTCTAAGGCCTACACATATTTCTCCCAAGGAATGTCCTTACTCCCCCTTTAATTTCATCCAATTTTGGTGCCATTGAAAAGCCTGCCCCTCAAAATGGATCACTGCCAATTTGATCTTCATTTTTGGTAGTGTTTGATCAATACTAAAAAAATGCTGAGAACGATATAGCCATCCATTCAAATTTTCTCCATTAAAACAAGGAAAGTTTACCTTGGTCTGGCGGGTCGCAAAGTAATGAGTTCTACCATGTTGACCTGTGATGATGAGTTGGTTTCTGCATGTAGTTGCGCCATGATCTGCGCCTACTGAAAATTGAAAGCATTAATATCACTTTTGAGAGAAGAAATTTCCTGAGACTATTCTTGCGCCTGTATCTTACTCATAATTTCCTTGAAAGATTCTTTGACAAATTCTTCTAATTTGCAAAAGTCTTGAGATCTCGTGCCGTCTGCCATTACAGGTTACCAAGAAGGTGGCTTTGATGCCAAATTGGTGCGTGTAATTGAGATCGGGTGAGATTCAACTTAGGGAAGCTAAATTCTTTCGAGAGTTGACAAGGAGGTTGAAAGAAAGAAGAAAGAAAAGGAAAGAGAGATAAAAGAGATGAGAAGATTGTTTTTATTTTCTAATGAACTTCAATCTATACCAATGTATATTTATACATTCAATTACCTGAAGCAACAGAAGTAACAGAAATAACAGAATACAAAGTAACAGAAATAATAGAGTACAACAAACTGTAACAAATTTCAAACTAATTCTTAACTCTAACGGTAACTTAATCTCTCCCTACTTTCTTCCATGCAACACACACACACACTCTCTCTCATCCTCAATTAAGAGCCAAGTGTCCTCTTCCCTTCCTGCCTTAGAGGGCATGAGCAGAGCAAGGGTAGGCAACGTGCGCAGAAATCGATATCATGGGGCCAAAAGCCAGATATTCAAGTATGTGTGTAACAAGTACGAGGGAGGATTGTGACCGTTGGTTGGGTTGAGGTACATCAGACAATTTATATGTGTATTTGTGATAGATTATTATACTTTTATGCATTATAATTTTAATATATATATTTTATTTTTATAGTAACAAGTAACTGTTTCATATCCATAAATACTTATTTTGGTAACTAAAATATTATGTATTTTTTGAGAAATATACGTCATTTTACAAGTAATTATTCTTTTGAATAATAAAAGTAATCCAAAATAAGTAACTATTATAAGAAGTCTCAGGACAACAAGTAATCAGATTATAAGAATTTATAAAATAATTCATAAATGTGGCAACAAAAGCAAATCAAACCAACTAATCCAAAACTCTTAACAGGATAATCATGCATGATCTTGATTAATCTTTAAGATCAAGAAACCTAAAAAACTATTCAAGAATCAAACATACCTTAATCTTGAGAAGCCTTTAGCAATTCCATGACCCAAAAACATGTATACTTAAGCTTGATTGTCGTAAACCAAAATTGTCCAAGCGTCTAGCCTCTAATGGTTATTCGCACAGTATCCAAAAAACCTTCAATAAGAACAAGACTTTGCTAGGAGTCTTGCTAGCAACATAGGTTTCAATAAACTTTCCCTTACATTTAGAAAACCTTGATTTAATAGTCAAAACAAGATGAAGAAACAAATTTTCTCTAAAAACACTAAGATTGCATAATGCTCTTTAGGGTTTTTAGGCAAAATGCAAACCAAGTCTTTAGAGTTTCTAGGCATAATGCTCTTGGTTGAATTTTTAATCCTTAGGGCATATGGGACAGAAAACATTGGCTTATATAGCTAGGGTTTAAAATTTTAACTTTTGACAAATTACAATTTTGCCCATAGCTTATGTGAACCCATTCAAATTGGGCTAAGTAACCATTACTGGTTTTAGACATTTAAGCCTAGTCTTAATTTAATTCCTACAAATCACCCTTATGTGTGTGATCTATTAAGCCCCATCATTTTTGTAATAAATATAAAATAGCCCAATAAAGAACATTTTATATTTATAGACCAAGATTGGCATTTACCAACGCATCATGGTCAACCAACATGCAAGGAGTGTCAATATGGTTTTGACAAGCCCTTCAGTGTTCAATATCTTAGTGTAATAAATATCCTTTTATCATATATCTAGGAATTAGTAAGAGTATGGTTCAATGTCTATTCTTGGCCGATTCCATATTAGTATGCAACCCTTGTGTATTAACTCCATAATCAATATTGCCTTGGCCAAGGACTTTGAGTTAACACGGGCCAGGTAAATGTGAGATATGTAGGAAAAACTGATTAGATGCATAGTGGAATTTTTTAAAAATTTTTAATCCAATTGTACTAATGCATGTTGTTATATACAATAAACCCATCTTAATCAATTACCTTAATTGCAGATCTAAAGATGCCATCCAAGAATTTCTAGATCCGTGTGAAACCTTCAACTAACTAGCCTTCTCCATTATTCTCCAATTCCCCGATGGTAAAGTGTGGGGCACTCTTTGTCTTGATCAACTCTAGATTCGTACGGCTTGATTCTCCATAATAACCACATTGTGCCACCAGATTTAGATTCACGAGATACCTTGATTAGAAACCTCTAAGTATGGCACCAAAGTCTAAGAAACAAACCTAGGCATAAGCTTCTTATCTATATCAGGTAACTAGGTAGCTTTAATTTTAATTTTTTTAATTGAGATAATTATTTTATTAATTCCATAAAACTCATATGTGGCACCAACCTTAGCATAGGTGCCTACTATAACTTGGCCCAAACCTTAGAGTCCATGACAATATTTTTGCCGAAATTTATTTTATGGAATTTAGGCCGTTTAATCTAAATACTAATTAATTATGATTAAAAAATTAATTTTATTCAACTTAATAATTTTGCATAACTCCAATTTAAATTCGAAATAAAATCACAGCAATTTTGTTAGAATAAAATAATTATGTACTAATTATCAAAATAAAATTAATTATAATAAAATAATTAATTTAATCATAAATTAAAATAAATAAATAAATAAAATAATTTTTTAATTTATTTAGAATATTATCCATATTTAATTTATAAATAAATATTTAAACAAGTCTTAATAAATATTAAATTAATTATATAAATAATTAATTTCACATATCTATTTAATTTCATTCTTATATTTATTAAATGATAAATATAATTAATTTAAATTATTAATTCCTGTCTAAACAAATATTTAATCAAATTAAATATATATTTTAAATAAATAATGCTAAAAAATATTTTTCATTTATTTATTGAAGAAAATGCCCACACTCTTGAAGTGAGTGAATCCGACATAGCACTTCACCATATTGAGAATCTTTCGTCTTCAGATATTCTGATTAATAACCAACCGTTAAGGAATTATTTTAAGCTAGTAAAGGGACCAATTTGACATATATAATTAGGCTCCAAATATCTATGTATTAATTATTCTATCCTAAATAATTAATCACATAATTATTAATCTCAGAGTCGTACCACTAAAGACCTAAGGCTGCACTCCCAATTATATATTGCATTATGTTAGCTTTATGAATAGCTTTTTAGTCTAGTGACCTTGTCATTTGTGTAATACCCTCATATGATATCTGAGATCAAATTAAGGTTAAAAGTTTATTTTACTTACTTGATCACCTTATCTTAAAGTTCCATTATACTTTCAATGTGAAAATGATTGTTCACCACATTATCTTAACTCTTTATGAGAGTTATGATTCCATATCTATAAGTAAAGCTCTCATCAAGTATAAGTTATATGCCCAACGAATGGTCTAGTAGTTTACTATTTCAAGATGCTTTAGCCTTTGAAATGTCAAAGCTTACAAGTTATACACATGGAGTCAAGTACTTAGGATTAAAGTAATTACACAATCAATGTCAAAAGTGAATTAATCCATATAAATGAATTTATTAATGGACTAATTACACTTTGGTGCAGTCCAATATATTACCACCTCTAGGTAATATATCTATGTCTTAGGAGTCAAACTGCTCGAGATGACCAAGACAAGCCATCTCTCTAATTGGATTTATACAATATAATAGTCCTAACATGAGTTAATTACTCACATTAACCCCATAACTATGGACTATCAATTTAGACTGCTTACTTTAGAATGTTGTCTTCCCGCATATAAAATCCATTATATGCAACATTCTAGTGGTATAAACACAAGTAGTCAACAAGCTATATTTACTTACATTTACTTTAACATGTAAAACTAAATGAAGATGGAATAGTAATGATAGAATGATAACTCGAATATATATAAATATAAATATAAATAATCAGTTCAAATTAATGAAAGACATCGAATTGTCTTTCATCCTTAGAGCATTCTTAACAAGATATGTCCCCTTATATCATTTGGGGTGTTGAATCCTCTCTGCACCACTCATTCACCTCCCATATGATTAATGCTGTATCTAAAACCACCCTACAATAAGCATCCATCTATTATGGATCTATTCATTATAGAATTAAAGCATGACACTCCTCATATGAGTTAACATGTCACAAGTCTAATGATCACTACATAAAAGCAACCTGATGACTATATCAAAGTCGATTCTAATAAAATTACTAAAATTTCTATAGGGTATACCTTTGACATAAAATTATCCTGGTACCCTAATGGACACTAAAATGATCATGAAATGATGAATCTATCCTAAATATACACCTTTGGCATAAAAGCATCCCAACAACTACCTAAGACTCGATTTTAAAAGAAATTACCAAAAAACCCTTAAGGTATACATTTGACTTATAAATATCTTGGTAACCTAATGGGCTGGATGACATCATAGACAAATGAACCTACTCCTATTGCACACCTTCGATATAAGTATGCCAGTGATTACATAGGACTCGATTCTAAAAAAATTGCTAAAATACCCCTAAGGTATACCTTCAACCTATTAGTATCCTAATAACCTAAAAGGCTCAGAAATAACATGAAATGGCAATTATACCCTTCATGGGTAATTTTGACATAAAAAATGACTTAAAATGCATAAATTGCTAATAAACCCCTAAACTTTTCAAAATTACATTTTGTACTCTAATAGAAAACCAAAGGAATACAAAAAGTCTTAATAATTTCTACACCCCTATAGAAGACCATAGGAATGTTAGAAATATTCTTAAATGATCAAAAATATCATATTAATCCTAAAATACAAAGTTTCCCTAATATTTTCTAACTTTGCAATTTAGTCCTTATACAAGATAAAATCATTATTAAATACAAAATTCATCACAAAAATTATGGAAATCATACCAAAGATCATATAACATATTCAACCAAGTACTTATGGCCATAGAACAAAAATTTTGCAATTTTGCAAATAAGCCCTTAAACTTTTTAAAATTACAAAATAACCATAAATGGTGGAAAATGCGTAAACCATATTTATACATGTCAAAATAAACATGAAAACACTTTCACAAGTACACTGAAGCAATCGGCCTAGCATGAACAACATTGAATGCAAATTTTTTAGTTTTACAATTAGTCCCTAAGTAATAGAAAATCATGAATTAACACCAAACACACCATGAAAAATCATAAAACCCACACCAAAAATCATGAAAATAATTCGGCCAAACACCCATGGCCACAAAGCAATTTTTTCACATTTTGCAAATTAGTTCTTAAACTTTTTAAAATTACAAATGGCCCTAAAATGGAATAAAATGGATAAAACACATTAAAATATGTTAAACCAAGCATGAAAACGCTTCTAAGGCTATCAACAAGGTTCGACCAAGCTTAAATGGCCAAAGAAAAAGTTTTACAAATTTTTTGTAATTTAATCCCTATGTTTTCTATAATTACAAAATAAACTAAACAAAAAATCACAAAATTAGATTAAATCAAGCTTAGAATCAACCTTTTAAAGCTTTTCAAAATTTGGAAAAAATTATTTTCTAGCCTCTAAAACTTTTAAACATTACAAAATAGTCCTAAATATCAAGAAAAATCAAGAAATGAATTAAATACAAGATCATATACCATTCGACCAATATCAAATTTCAACAAAATAAAACAATATCTTTCATTATATATTTACTGAAATATCAACATATATTCATGTCATAATTATTACCATGCAAAAATATGCATAAAATCAATATAAATGATGAATAAATCAACATAAATCAACATGAAAATTATTAAGAAAAATAGGAAGAAAAATATACATAAAAATAATAATATTTCTATAAAAATGAACGAAAATAACAAAACAAAAATTTTTATTTAAAAGTTTACCTTAAAAACTTGAAAATCTAATGAAATTTTTTATTTTTCCTTTTTCTTCTTTTTCATTTTATTTCCTCCAAAAGCTTGAAATGAAAAAGTCCAACCCCTATTTATAGGGGATGAAGGATGGCAAGATGGTGGAGGTTCGACCAATTTCTTTAATTTTTTTCTTTATTTTATTTTAGATTTTCTTATTTTTATTAATTTAGATTTGACTTAAATTAATTATATTTGTCTTTTAATGGATGATTTCATGCATGACATCATCAAAGTCTAGAGAATTTTGGAAGATATTTGTATAATCTGTAAAATTATACCGTAAAAATTAGGTAGAAGGATTAAATTATATGTTTTTGAAATAAAATTTTGTATGATAAATTTAATTTAATCTAATAATAAAAATAATTTTTATATACAATAAAAAAATTAAAAATAGCAAACTCATAAAATTGTACAAGGAAAACCCTTACTAGGAAAAATTATTATATGTAAAGAAAATGCAAAACTCATAAAATAAATTGAACTTTTACAAACTGAATTAATTTGAATTCAAAAATGATATTTTAAAAATTTAAAAAATTATAAAATAAAAAAATCTTACTAAAGAATTTACGGACTAGAAAACTCTGTATCTCATAAACATGTGAATTATGAAAGAAAATGCAAAAGTCATAAAATAAAATGAATCTTTCAAAACTAATTTACTGTGATTTAAACAATAATATTTGATGAATTTTGAAAATTATAAACTCAAAAAAATCCTATCGAAAAAATTTATGGAGTAGAAAAATCTTATCTTGAAAACAAGAAAATTATGAAAGAAAATGCAAAACTCGTAAAATAAAATAAATTTTTTAGAATTGATTTAATATGATTTAAACAATAATATTTGAAGAATTTTGAAAACTATAAACTCAGAAAAGTCTTCTCAAAAAAATTTATAGAGTAAAAAACTATGCATTTTGAAAATAAAAAAAATATGAATGAAAATGCAAAACTTATAAAATAAAATAAAATTTTCAAAACTTATTTAATGATGGTTAAATGGAAATATTCAAAGAATTTTAAAGTTCAAAGCTAGAGAAAATTTCACCAAAAATTTTATAGATAAAGGAAAGCTCGTATTTTAGAACAAAAAAAATTTTAGAAAAATTCATTGAAACTTGTATAAAATAAATTGAATATTCAAAATATTAATTTAAAAACTGGTAATGATGAAAATCAGAAATCTGAAATAAGTCTACCAAAAAATTCACGAGCAAAGTACTTGCGATACAGTGAGAAATTCAAAAATAAGTGGCAAAATTGCCAACTTGATACCTTATGTTTAAAAAAATACCAATATGAATTTTTCCTTGAATATCTATGATTTTTTGGAGTGCAAATCAGCATAAATACAACACTGATATTGGTAAAAATATACGACAATCAACTTCTCAAATTTAACAAAAAATTCTCAAAATTTTTCTAAAAATAAAAAATTTGACCATGATAAGACCTACAAAAATAGATTTCCAAAATTTGACACAAAAATATTAAAAATAATTTTTCTCTTAAATATTCATCTTATATATCCAAAATTGGAGCCCGAAATGGCTTTTTTTCTATCACGTGCGCAAACGACAATTTAAGTATAACTAAATAGGTCTTGAAAATGTGTACTTCCCCTGAAGAAAGTTTACCTCCACTAGGACAAGTGCCTAATTTTATGTCTCGGATATTTTTAGACTGACAAAGAAGGGGGTCGAACAAAATTGGTGTCTACAAGAAGGAATGCTTAATAGGGTTGAAAATTTAGAAGAAGAATTCGACTATTTTTGTGATTTCCATACCATTCTTGATCATACTCTTTAGACATGTAAAGAGTTTTTAGCGATGGTTCAAAGACAATTAACGAAGACAGAATTGAGTTTTACGACAAGAAACAAGCATCCCCCACTAAGTTAGTGAATATGATTGGAGAAGAAATAGAATAACTTTTACACGTCATAGGCTGACCTTTTATCATCTACAGTGGACAATCTAGCTTTAGGGTAAACAGTTCATCACCTCATAGAAGTTCCAGCTTCTTTCTTGTAGAAGTGTGAAAAAATAGTCCCTTGGAAGTAAGAAGGCCAAGCTATGATGGTCGAGGAGCATACTCAATTAGCCACTATCGTCAACTTTAAGAGTCATTCACTTGACCTGTAACGATAGATACTATGCTTCCCTAGCTTAGAAGAGTTAGAAGATCGATGCTTCTCTGGTATCCAATACACCTCAAGTAAGGACGAAGGACTCTGAATCTAAGAAGGTTCAAGAAAAAATGGACAAAAAGGAAGCCACTAAATTCCTGAAGTTCATCAAGCACAATGATACAATATTATTCATCAGCAAGCAACCCGCTAGGATTTTTGTGCTATCTTTACTTCTCAATTTAGAAGTTTATTGAAATGCATTGCTTATGTGCCTCTAGACATTTCAGTAAATAAGTTAGATTACCTAATAAACAACATCACTACCGACAACTACATTTTATTCATTAAAAAATGAGATCCTATTTGGAGGTTAGGGTAACCACAAAGCCTTACATGTCACCACACACTGCAAAAGTTGTGTACTACC
>JBBYHL010000014.1:11819023-11836364 GCA_038381835.1 Adansonia madagascariensis | reverse complement strand
TATCATCAAAAAGTGAACTTATCCTAAATGTGCACTTTTGGCATAAAAGCTTCTCAATGACAACCTAGGACTTAGTTCTAGGAAAAATTATCAAAATGTCCCTAGGGTATACCTTCGACGAGAAAGCATCACAATAATCCTAGGAACCCTTAAATGATAAGAAATAATCATTTCACCCTAAATAGAGAAATTCATATATCAAAGATGACTTAAAATGGAAAATTTACAATTAAGCTCTTAAACTTTTCAAAATTACATTTCGTACTCTAAAGAAAAATCAAAGGATAAGAAAAGTTTTAATATCTTCTACACCCCTCTGAAAAATCGAAAGGATGTTAGAAATATTTCAAAATGACCAAAATACCCCTAATGAATGACTTTTCTTAATGAACTCAACTTTTTCATTTTTTTCCAATTTAGTCCCTACATAATGAAAAAAATCATAAATAAACAGTAAACACGTCACAAAAATCATACTACACCAAAAATCACAATACATGATTGGCCAAGTATCCATGACGTTGAAACCAATTTTTTTTATTTTTGCAAATTAGTTCCTAAACTTTCTAAAATTACAAAAAGACCTTTAAAATCTAAAAATGCCTAAAACATGTTTAGGAATGTACTAAACACTTCCTTAAAGGCATCTAAGGCTTTTAGCCAAGCAAGAATGGTCTTAAAGAAAAAATTTGAATATTTTACAATTTAATCCCTACATATCTAATAATTAGAAAATAACATGAAAATTGCAAAAAATTTCACTAAATCATGCTTATATATATAATCAAGCTTGGAACTACCTTTCTAAAGCTTGTAAAAATTTTAAATAATTATTTTTTAGTCCTACAAATTCTAAATAATCAAAATCATGATAAAAATAACAAACTAAATTAAATAAAATTCCCTACTAGTTTCAGCTATAACTTATTAACAAAGAAAAATATTTTTTTCTCAACATATAGCATGGATAACAAAACATATACACATAACTAAGCTTAGATGCAAAAATAAAATCATAAAAACCAATATATAAACATATTTTCAAACATATAGGCATGAAAAATGTCAAGAAACAACATCACAAAACATACACATAATAAATATGTATTTTTTTACCAGTAAATAACAAATTATTATAATGTAAATTAAAACAAATCTAGTAAAAATAAAGTATACCAAGAAAATCCATAAACTTGAATCATGGTTTTCATGCTTAGCCTTTCTACATGGAATGAAATCCATGAGCTCAAGCAATCATAAAACTCATTAAAAGGGAGAATCAAAGATGAAAATAATAAAAAAATGAAGGATTTTAGAAGAAGACTACCTTTAAAGCCTTAAAAACTTAAGAAAATTTCTTGATTTTTTAGTGTTTTTTAATGCCAAAATTCAAAAGCTTGTTTTAAAGCTAACCTTCCCCTATTTGGCAAACAGTTGAAAGAAAAGCCCTTGGTCGAGCATGTTCTACGATTTTCCAATTTCTTTTCTTTTTTTCATTTATTTATTTATTTTTATTTTTGGTAAATGTTACTTTTGATTTTGATTTGATATAAATTAAATAAGTTTGTCATTTTATTTATTATGTCATCCATAATATCATCAAGCTCTAGAGAATTTTAGATGATATTTGTATATATTATATAACATTATATCATAAAAATTAATTAGAAAGATTAAATTATAAAAATTAAAAATAATTGTTTGAAATAAAATTTTATATGATCAATTTAATTTAATCTAATAACAAAATCAATTTTAATATTCAAGAAAAAAAATTAAAATTTCCAAACTCATAAAATTTCACAAGAAAAACCCTTACCGAGAAAATTTGTTATATGTAAAAAAAATATAAAACTCATAAAATAAATTGAATTTTTAAAAATTGATTTAATATGAATTTAACAATGATATTTAGAATTTTAAAAATTATAAACCCAGAAAAATCCTATCAAAAAAATTTATAGATTAAAAAACTCCATATCTTGAAAACAAGAAAATTCAAAAAAAAATATATTCAAATTTTATAAAAATAAATTTTATTAAATATATTAATTTAAATATTAATTTATAAAAATAATAAAATAAAAATATGAAATCTAAAACAATTTTTTTGAGAAAAATTTTACGAGTATAAGACTCGTAATGTTGTGAAAAATTCGAACTTAAGTCTTAAAATTGATAACTTGATATCTCATGATAAAAAAGGCCAATATGAATTTTTCCTTGAATATTTTTAATTTTTTGGTGTGTGTATTGGCATAGGTACCATACAGGTATCAGTAAATATACGATGGTCAACTTCTCATATTTTATGAAAAATTCTTTCAAAATTTCTAGAATGAAAATTTTGTTTGTGATAACATCCGCAAAATAGATTTCCAAAATTTGACAAAAAAATTCAACAACAAATTTTCTCTTTAATATTCATCTTGTATAGATGAAATTATGGCAAAAAATATCACTTTTTTCGTCACGTGTACATGCGGCCATTTAAGTATGACTGAAAAGAACTTAAAAATGTCTAGCTCATCTAAAGAAAGTCGCCTTCGACTAGGGTGGCCGCTAAGTCTTCAATCTTGGATATTTGAAACTATTGAAAAAGGGACCTAAACGAAATTAAGTATCTACAACCCCCTCACCTAGAAAAATCTATTACAAAATTTAAGTTTTAAATAATTATTATCTAATAATGCGTATTAATATTAAATTATTATAATTATATTAGTAGTTTTAAAATTTTTTTTGGTTGATCTATTTTAAGTAAAATAGATAACTACTACTATAATTCCACACATTCATTATGTGATTGAAAATATATTTTAAAGAAAATAAATAAATAAATTGTGTTTAACAAAATTAAATAAAAAAATATGTATTTTTTTTAAATGGATAAATCTTTTAGTTTTTTTAAGTGTGTCTTTTTAGAAGAGTGGGCAGTTTTTTTAGAATTACATAAGTAATGTTTTTATAAAAGATATTATATAAAATAAAATATATTACATAAAATATTAAATGACGTAATTATTTATAGTTAATATTTTAATTTTATAATTTTATTTGACTTTATTATAATTCTGAGTTGGTCACTTGATTCTTGACATCTACCTCCTGCAGTCGCTTTAATAATAGCATACATTATTTAAAAAAAATAAGGTACATATGTTAGAAAATAAATTAATATCAAATTTACTGTTATACAACAATTTTTTTTTCCCTTTACGATTCAAAATTGTGCTTCAATTTTATTGAAAGTTTACTTTATACTTTCAATTTCGATTATTTTTAATCATAAAGTAACAAAGTTGAATATTCCAAAATAAAACACTAATTTTTATCTAATAAAATAATAAAATTAAAAATGCAATGATAAAGTTTAATAAAATTAAAATATATAAAATTTAATATTGCCATTACATAGGATAATGTCAAAATTTTGATAGTAATCATCGCAAAAATACTTCATAGTCAGGCCAGTTTCAGTTGAAGCTTAAAAGGGCCTTATCCAGGGCTGGCCCAAACAATGCGAGCTAGAGTTGCTACTTGCTGGCCGGAGCTGCTTGCCAGCGTGGACATGGTCACTTTCTGCGGCTGGAGTCTAGATAAAACTGAAGTGGTCCCGATTAAAAGTTAAAACTTAAAACAAATATACACCTCGCTTTTGGATTTGATTAAAAGGCCCGACATTTGGAAAGATGAGCACTAGGAATAGGCGTAGGACATACAAACCTTTTTTTTTTTTTCTTCCTTTTCTCTTTAGAGAAATTAATAAAGGGTAGAAACGAAAACGTCTGAACTACATAGTAGAATCTGCCTTTTAGTTCGTCTACTCTTTCTCCTAACCTTTATTCTTTTTCTTTTCTGTACTGTTCCGTTTCTTGTTCCACATGTATTTCTTCAGCAAGAATGAGATTCAAACCATCATCTAGTCCATAGATTCTGTCTGTTTAGCTGTGTACAATAGATCCTAACGATCCAAGTAAACACTTAAAACAAAACAGTGATTTTTCAATGACCCAGTTGTAAGTTAAAGCTGCAAATCAACTTCGAGCCACTTTAAATTAAACTCGGGCTTTTCTTTTTGGAAACAAAGAAAATTACTAAACCGATTTTCTCTTTTGTCTGATAACCAGCTTATATTCCAAAAAGTAAAGTAGTGTAATATTACTTACAACGTACAAAAAAAATTAAGCGCAGTGATTTTGGTGAGCATGCGTAGCGTAGGTGAAGGTCAACCATAAAGGAAAAATAATTAATATATAAAGAGTTTGAATGCTGTGTTGCCAATATCACCGTGAGAAAAGGAAAACTAGAGCGACATATATAGCAGCAAGCAACAAAAATTAAGTATGTGGTCGGATGTAACCCGAAACACAAAAGGAAGGATCCCCGATATTTAGCCGCCATTCGGCGCAAAACCGTACCGGCTGTTCGAATAAGGCCTGTGGCTGTGTAGCTGTGGGTGCCCTGCGGCCCACGCCTCAACTTTGCTTTTTAATTTTTATTCACTACTACGGCAACTGTCACTTTGTCTCTACTTTAGGTGAACATGTTGCCAGAGTAAATTTTTTAAAGCAAAATCCTCGCCTCACTGGTTCTTTTGTACCATGCACATAGTTACATTACAGATAGTCTGCATCATCTGCAATTCTACAGTTTTATGCAACGACATGCAATGCTGTACCTGCACAGTAAAAAAGAAAAACTCAAGTTAATTGCAGTGGGGATGGTCCCTCCTTCTTTCCCTCCGGTCCCTTTCTTCATTGGTACTTCCTTTATTTTATTTCTTTCCAAATTTCCAATTATAACTCATTACCAAAGTTTTTGGGATTCAATTCAAGAGAAGCAGTTGTATTTGCTAACTAATTCAACTTGAGATTTGCCATCCCCAGTATCCACCTAGAGTGGAATCCACAATATATGTATTGCCTTTTTCTAAAATCTGTACATTGTTTTTCGCCAAGCTGTGGGCTTTTCGCCTCAGGTTTAACAGATTTTTGAAAGCGACGATGGTGACTGCCTAAAAATTATACTAATTTGATATTGAAGCTGCCTATAGTCTTACGTACATGCAGTTTTTTGGTGAGCACTACTATAAACTTTATCCAAAAGTTGATTAAAACATTACATAAGAATGGAAAAGGTAATAGAGCATACGATTGTGGTTTATAGCTAAAAACATTGAATGTGCTTTACATGCAAAACCTTTGCAGTATTTTGTTTGCTAAGAAATATCAAGTGCGTCGGGAAATGAAAGTCCTGGTCCCCAATTGAGAAAGAAAGATTTGAAAATAGGAGAAACATTGTTGCTACTATTATTCTAACTATATATATATATATATATATATCTTTTGCGTTTCCTTTTGCTTTTGCGTTGGATGTTAATCATATGACTTAGTTTTGCAAACTTTCTATGTAGCAGCAGCAGCAAATCTTACGTTAAACCACGTAATTTGCACCTGACCAGAAAAGAAAATAATTAACTAAGCAAAAGTAAAGAAATTAAAAAAAAAAAAAAAAGGACAATTAATGTAGTACCCTTTCCTTTTATTCTGGTTTGACCATGACCTAATGCGTCCGAAGGTACAATGCTCCTGCGGTACTGCCCTTTCCATTGGACTATGGGATAAGGAGGTCAAGCCACAAATCTAAGAAAACATCGATGATCAACATCATTACCGGGAGTCCAGACTCAAGACATCAACATGTGCACTTGTTTTGTTGAGACACCAAACAAAAACGAAGAAAGAAAAGGCTAAACATGCGCGCAAAGGTCAGGTCATGTCACAAACAAAAGTTTAATCTCAAGGCCCCGAGAACAAGGACGGAGGCATCCGTCTATACAAAAAAACCATTTAGTTTTTGCCCGAATGAAAAGGCTGTTTTATGTCTAAAACGCCTGGACTTTTAATACTATAATGATGATAATAATAATAATAATAATAATAATAATATACTACACAATTTTCTGCTTTTCCAAAGCAAAAATGCTCCATTTGATCAAAAGTTGCAGGCAAGTCTTATACTCTAGCAGCCAGAGTGGAGAATTACCCCTAGCCGCCTCCGCAACTGACACCTATGCTTCCACTAAAAGCTTTCCTCTAGGATTTTATTTGTATTGTCCTCTTGCTGCAGACAAGAATCCTTTTAAGGCAAATACCACGAGACCTTCCACGCACGCGGTGCGACAACAACGGACAAACCCCACTTTATTTACTATCATGCCCTCGCAATCCCCACCCTTATAAAACGACCACCCTGACTTATGATATTGACACCACCGCAAACACTCACTGGCTTACCATTTTCCTTTACATTCCTTTCTCTCCTTTCTCTAACTTCATCACCAACTTTGCTTTCTGCATATTTAGTTGCTTTTGCTTGCTTTTTGAGTTCTTGAGAAGAGAAGAAAAGGAAAAAAAATGCATTATCAGGGTGATTCTTGGGGCTGCTACGTGCCAATCAGGAGCATGGGGTCGGACCCAATGGAAAGGGTGGTGAAGCTGGCTTCAGAGAGCGCAGTTGTGATATTCAGTGTGAGCAGCTGCTGCATGTGCCTTGCTGCGAAGAGGCTTTTTTGCGGAATGGGAGTGAACCCAACCGTGTACGAGCTGGATCAGGACCCCAGAGGGAAAGAGATGGAAAAGGCGCTGATGAGGCTGGTTGCCAACTCCCAAGCTGTTCCTGTTGTTTTTATTGGTGGGAAGCTGATAGGTGCCATGGACCGAGTCATGGCTTCCCATATTAATGGAACCCTGGTGCCACTTCTCAAGGAGGCCGGAGCTCTTTGGCTGTAATTCTGACTAATATTATTACAGGACTAGATGTCTAATTAAAATTAACTGGGAATTACATGCATTTAGCCAAAAAAAAAAAAAAAAAAGAGTTGGAGTTCTGTCCTGATCATGATCTCTATCCATTTCTAGACAATTAGCTAGTTTTAGTTAGTTTGTTAAGCTTCGTTTTCCAATGAGATTTTGAGCTGTAATTAACCATTTTCTTATGGGAATTTTAATGGAATTAATGTGGCGGAGCATTGCCTCACCGTATAGAGAATGGAAGCTCGAAACTTATATATACTTTGCTTGATTTCTAGGATTTTAATTTCATCATTAATTTAATTTGTTTTCTAATTAATGACCCGAATGCAAAACTTAGTGTCCTTTCCGAGCGGGACTTAGAAAGCCACTGGCTAAGACATGAGTGGGACCGCGGCACGATCATGAATAATTTGTATATGTTAATTTCAAACAACGTAGAGTTTTTTAGGACAATTTTCTTTGCATATATTCAAACTAGAAATTTTCACCCACAAGTTGGTCTCGTCAACAAAGGTGTTTTTTTTTTTTTTTTTTTTCAATCACGATTTTATCACGGAGTTGAGGAGTTCATTTTGAAATCATTTGAGAAGAAATTTAGGCTCAATCTGAATTTAAAAGCACTCAGAATCTAAAAATATGCTTACCGAATGATAAAAGTTTAAAGTATCGAGAAAGTAAAATCTTCATTGAGAAGAAAATTATGCCCAACCAAAACTTAAAAGTAACCGTTGCAGGGATCCGTGTAGGGATCTAGATTAGTGGCTTCATGATACTAGTTAGTATCAAATAACAACAACACAACTTAAATAACTTAGTGAAAAGTAAATTAGAGAAACAATTGGATTTCTTTGCAAATCTTTAGGAAGGGATTTTTATATAGTAAATAATTTCAAAACTTTATGAAAATTAATCATCCAACCGATGAGAGATTATCTGACTCTCATATTTCATAATCAAGAATTTACCGAAGTCCTATGAAACCTTAAAGATTCACAGCTAGGCTCCCTAAGAGGATTTCTAAGATCACAAGCAACACAAATGTACTACCTTTAACAGTTCCACACAAAGGTCTTTGAGAACCTTTCACAAAATCTAATTGTTTTCCTTTGCTAGCTAGAAGGTTTTCATGCCCTAGCCAAAAATTAAGATTCACTGCTTTTCTTTCGGCACAATCAAGAACAATTAATAAGCAATTCGAGGATGTTGTTTCTGCAAGAACAAGGAAGAGAGAAAAATGTTGCATTAGGATTTAGAGGCGGCAATAGTAGAGTCTTGCTTTCTATAGGCGGTGGCTACTCTCATAAGTGCAAGAGAACTATTTTCTCTATTCTCACTTGAATCAAGAATGATTCTAGATTTCTCAAGAAGAAAACCACGTACTAGCCAATTTAGCAAGGAGAATAGTAGCGCCATCTTTAGGTTAAAGATCCTCAGGGTTTTGGCCATTTACATGTCAAAAACCCTTATTAATATATATTTATACATATAAAATTAGGCTAGGGTTAACTAATAGATCAACCAAGTCCATTACAATAAAACCCAATAGATGGTGCCATCGGTGCTTTCATAAGAATCCAAATAAAACTCTTTTAACCATTCCATTTAAGATTAGGCTCAACTATTAATGCCTAATCCCACACCAATAGGATCCTTAAATTTGTGTCTAACCATATATCGAGTCCAAATAGGTTTTATTCAAAACAATGCCATTAGACTCAATAATTAGGGTTTTTGACCAACCTCTATTTGCATGCAAGAATTTTGATTCTCAATTAAATTTCTTTCCTAAGTAAAACAATTTTACTTTATGTAAATACAATTACATATTTATCGAATAACTATCTAATTTACTAGAAATAATTATACGGCCTAAACCAAGATATCTTTACTAGCATGTCTTCAATTAGACATTATCTTGATAAGACATTCTTATCTTTACTGCCACATTAAAACATCTTTAAGTAGATTCTATAAACCTAATTTATGTCTTAAATAATTTTTAATTAAACTAATTTAATTAGGTTTTCCAAATAAGACCTTCTATTTAATTAATTCATAAGATTTAATCTAAAAAATACATGTAAACCACAATGTTTCCAACATGTTGGCAATGAATATAAATTAATCTCATTATCTATGTTCATAGATTAAGAGCGAGATCTAGCATCCTATCATGATCACCTAAATGCTTAAGAGTCAATATGACATCATCGAAACTTTTAAATAATTAGCCTATCAGTGTAATCCGATCATTTCATCAAATATCCCACCTAAAGCAAGAGCATGGTGCAATGCATACCGATTATTTACATCCATTTTAGTTCTTACAATCATGATTAATGATTATAAATCTATAAAAATAATTCCTCATAATTCATAGTGCTTTCGCCATAGACTTAATCTAATTAACCATAGTTAAGAAAAGATAGAATATATTTTCGATGCCACTAAGAGTGGTGAATCCTCTTTGGATCACTCGTTCATCTTCATATGCTTCTTTCCATACCTAAAACCACCCTTCTTTTGGCATCCATCAAAGTGGACCCATCTGTGATGATCTTTAAATATGACATTCCCCATACAAAATAACTTAGTTTCCTAAGTTTGAAGACTATTTACATGACTAGCATATGAAAACATTTTTATTGACACTTGAGTAGCTAATACCAAAAAAAGTTCTTATACAAGCCATTTTAGTGAACTTGTTTCCTTAAACAAGCACCCTTATGTCATCCCATATTTTATAAAATTCATGTACATGATGTGGATAATGTTTTGATGATCAAAATAATATGTTGATTGTATTGATGATGAATATAAGTATACATTGACAAGTTGAATATTGTAGCCTGATGATTAGCTTGAGATAATTGTGAACAATATTGTGGATTTACATTGTTGTAAATTGGATATTTTAAAAGACCCTTATTTTTCTATTTCAAAAATTGTTAAAATAATGCTTTCATTAAAAGGAAGTTTTTATTAAAACCTTTAAATAATTTAGGGAGAGCTTTTAACAAGTAAATTTATCTTAAGTTTTGTCATATCAAAAAGAGATATATTGTTAGCTTTACTCATTTTGAGTTAATCTCAATTTTGATATGACAATAAGTTAAACTTAACTAGCTTGTGATTAAATATTTTAAATCTAATATTTTTCCTTGAATTAATTTAAATATATTCTTAAAAATACTAAAAAATTTTCTACCTCCATATTTTTCTCAAAAATAGTATTTTAAATGCACACTTTTGTTTAAATTATTTTTGAAATAAGTTAAAGTCATTTTTTAAGCCTAGAGAAAGACTTTATACAATTTATTTTAATAACTGTATCGATAGAATGTTATTTTTATTGATAAAATGTTTGGTAGTACCTAAATTATTTTGAAACCCTAGATTGTATTGACACAAATATGAATATATCAATACATTTTTGAAATGTATTGATGCACCTCTGAACGTATCAATACATTGCTCATGAGAGTCAGGTTTTAAGGTTTTTAAGAGAATGTATCGATACCCATACTAGTGTATCAATAGATATGCGCGAGATTGAATGGAAAGAAGCATTCACCTACCAAATCAATGCCTAACATCCATAATTCATTCTGAAGCTTTAAATAGAGGTTTACAACACTTGAAGTATCAAGAGATACCAAATATTAATCAAGAAATCCATAGGCAAAGGTAAAATTCTTCAAGTTCTTATTTTCACTTTACTTATGCACATTTGTATTTGTCAGTTTGACTTGTATCTTTTCTTTATTGTGCATAAAATTTTGTAGACATCCTCCTATTAGAGGACTTGATTAGTTTACAAATAATTTCACTTATCGCAAGGGGTTTGTGTAAGATTGAGAGAATTACTTAAGAATTTTGGTAGAATTCTTAAGAGGATTTAAAGGTTCTGCCTAAGCCTAAAAAGATAGTAATTTAATGTTGTACCCTAGCCTTAAAGGTAAATTTTCACTAATGGATTGTGGAAATCACATTGGCAAGGAAGTGCTAAAAAGAGAAAACGTAGACTCCAAGTTCAAGGACCGAACCTATATATATCACTAGTTTGATTTTCTATATCTTAACTCATTTTTATCTTTATTTATTTTCAATTTAAAAATTAAAGTTCATATTATAATTGAAATTTTGAAAGAACCAATTCACCACACTCTTGGCTTGTTCCCTATTTCGTACAACACTATACTTGTGTAGAGACCAAATTTCATCTAAGCCTTTTCTCCGACAGTAAATATCCGAAACACAAAATTAGGTGGCCGTCAAGGGGAGTTGACCTTCTTCAGATGAACTAAGCCTTTTTGAGATCAATTTGGGCACATCTAGATGGTCGTTTGCACACGTAGCCAAAAGATCATAATTTTAGGGTTTGTGGAGAATAAAACCTAATAGAAAAAAACAAACATTATAAAGGAAAAATTACCTTTAAAATTTATATTTGTGGAATTTTGAAAATTTATTATTAGATAGGATATCATGGTCAAATTTCTCATTCTTGGAATTTTTTCATGAAATTTCGTAAGTTGAACGTCATATATTTTTAACAATACTATAAGTATTTATGTCGATTCTCAATCTTAAAAATCCAAAAAGTTCAAGAAAGAGTTTCGCATTGGTATTTTATAACACATGGTGTCAAATTATCAAATTTATTATTTAATTCTAATATTTTTACAGTACCTCAAGCTTTCTCATAAAAAAATTTTCGGTAAAATTTGTTTAGGGCTCTAGGTTTTTGGTTTTTATAGATAAATATTTTGATAAGTGCGTTGAACTCAATTCTTCTTTTTTTTTTTCCAAGCTAATGCCCATTTTATTATTTTAGTAGAAACCTTTGGTTTTGTAAGATGTATTTCGTAAAATCCTTTCAAGTCTAAGATTTTAAGCTTTTTATACTTTCAAATTAAAATATTTTGGAATTTATTATTTTCTAATTTAAATTTATTTTTGAATTTTCTATTTATTTTCAATACAGACTTTTTCTCTTTAAATGAATTTCTCATAAACATTTTACAAGTTTAAAATTTTTAATTGCTTTTTTTCACACAAAAAATTCTTCAATTTATTCAAAAAAATTCCTTAGAATTCAACAATTAGGATTTTCTTATTTATTTATTTTTATTTATTTTATCTTCATTCTTGTTTTAATTCATGCATGAATATCCCATGTAAGGTATATGCATGGAATTTTTCACGAACCATTTTTAGGGAAATTAAATATTAGATATATGCAATTTTGGAAAACTCCCACGATTTCTAAGCTTGATTTCTTATAATTTTTTTTACATTTTTCATTCAATTTTTTTTTCAATTAAATTTTCACACATTAATTTCATGAATTAAATTTTCCTTGTGGATCTTTAATTAGAATTCCTGCATGATTAATTTCTCACAAGTAGAAATTTTAATTCATCACTTAAATATATGGATGTTAATCTAATTTCTTCCATTATATTTTTAATTAGAGCTTCCAAATTTTCCTTATGGTACTTTAATTAGAATTTTACATGATTAAATTTCTAATTGAATTTTTTCACATATAAAATTTTTATTAACTCTTTGAATATAAGAATTTCATTTCAAGTTTTATTCATTTCAATTTAGTCCTTATAATTGAAATGCTCCATGAATTTTCTTTAACAAATTTTCATTTCACATGGAACTAATTTATTTCTAGTTAGATTGTTTTCCACCAAATTAGCTTGGTTCAAGCTATTTCTAACTTGGTTATAAATGAAATAACATAGTTGAAACTCAATTTTTATGTAACAAAGTTTGGTTCCATTCCAACCAATTCCAACATGTTGGACAAGAAGTACAAAATAGCTGTCATGACCCTTGGATGGTAGCTTACAAGTTGTATGACAAAAAAATGAGAATTTATGACAACCAATTCTTACCTAAGGAAAAGTCAAAAAAAATAAACAAAATAAAAAATAGAGAGGAAATTCGGCCAAAGAGGATTTTTCCCTCCTTGGCTGAATCATCGGGGAAGGATGTTTTTCATTTGGTTTTCTAGGTTTTTTGAATTTAGCTTTAAATTTGCTTAAAGAAAAAAAAATAGAAAGCTTTAGAATTTAATTTGGGGGGTTTTTAATTCAATGAAGGTGTAGACACTTTATTTTGTCTGGGCTAATTTTTAGCAAGCTGAGAGATGATTGTTGGGCAATGTGTCACCCAACAAAAAAAGTATTTTTAAAGAGGTCAAGAATGCCTATGGATCATTTTAAAGAAAAATGTAAGGATGAGGTATCAAAGGATGTAGTTCTAGGTGTTCAAGGACAAAAGACATGGGAAAATTCTTAATTTTTGCTTGAATGTATCGATACATGGTTCTCATGTATCGATACAATGCTCCAACGACCCAAAAATTTGAAATATCCCCATTTGTATCGATACAATGTGTAAGTGTATCGATACATAAGCATATGTAACAATACATGAACTCATGTATCGATACTAGGCCATGCCAGAACCAAAACTTGCATTCTATAAAGTAGATGTATCGATACATATCAACATGTATCGTTACAATGCTCCATTGTATCAATATAATGTTTCATGGTATCGATACAATGATCATTTGAGGGTTTTTAGACCAAATGTATGGATACATTCTTCAATGTATCGATACATGTAGCTATTTTCCATGATCGGAGCATTTTTTACTTGTCCACTATTGATCTGAAGCTTGATTTTAACTTGTTTTTGTATCAAAAAAGATCAAAACCCATATCAAATTATGACTTTGGACTTATGAATTAATCAAAATTTTTTTTAAGACTAAATCAGATCATAAAGGGTCAATGTCATATGATCACCTTATTTCTCCTTTGTTTGTTGACAAAGATCACCATCAGCCACCCTACTTGCTCGTATCTGATTTTAGCAATCAAACCAGCCACGCTATGTCCATCACATTGGCAACAAATGGCTTCCTATAGCCACCGTATAGCCATCAGTTGTCACAACCTTATCCTATTGAGAAATGACCAAAAAGACCTCTAATTTAGCTCTAAAGTGCTGGTATAAATAAGCCATCAATGTCTCAAAAGAAGAGGTTTTTTCTAGCTTGTTTAAGCTCTTTTAACTCATTCATACATAAAAAAACAAAATCCCATAGCCCTTCATTGAGCATCCAAAAGTAGTCCCAAACATTCACTCCGAGCCACTATACACTATAAAAAATCATCCTTACCCATACCAGAATCAAAACCTTTCTTTTTCTCTCATTTCTTGCTAATTAACAAGGAAAAGAGGAGAATTTAGGCCATCTCTACTGCTCCAACCACTTGACCAAAAATTAAAGCTTTGTTGGTATAACTTCCTACTTAATCACTTTCATTTTTTATTTTTTAGCATCTTTATCATTTAGTAAGCCTTTTATGCTTCCACCACCCTCTTAGGATCCTCATACATTATTCTGGCTTTTACTTGTGGTAGCTTAGGATTTGGATGCCTTGATGCCCCTTTTGATGTGCAAAGTGTCTCATTTTATCCTCATTATTTTTTTGACAGCTCTTGTCATGCATTTTATGCTATATTCATGCATCATGTTGTGTTCAATCCATGCATAAATCCTTAGCCTAGCATATTTCAAGTATGTTTATATGTTAGCTTTGCATTTTGCCATGAATCATTGTCATTTTTGCACCTCATGCCTATCCGACCTTAGTTCAAACTTCCACGAATGCTACCCCATTCTCTCTTGTCTATGGGATAGAAGCTGTATTGCCTATTGAAGTTGAGATCCCTTCTATCAGAGTTTTGATGGAAACCAAACTTGGAAAGGCTGAATGGGTCAAGAACAGATATGACCAGCTCAACCTCATCGAGGAAAAATGCATGAAGGCCATCTGCCATAGTCAAATATATCAAAGACGGATGATCAGAGCCTATGACAAAAAGATGCGTCCATGACAATTTCACCCACGCGAATTGGTATTGAAGAAGATCCTCCCAATTCACAAAGACGTGTAGGGCAAATGGACCCCTAATTAGGAAAGACCGTATGTCATGAAGCAAACCTTCTCTGGAGGGGCCCTAATTTTGTCAGAAATGGACGGCAGTGTCTTGCCCACCCCAGTCAACTCAGTTCTGTCAAGAAATAGTATACATAGAAGGCAAAAACCTAAAAAGGCATCTTTAAAAAAAATTAAAAAAACAAACAAAAGAAAAAAAACAAAAACAAAAAAAAAAACAAAAAAATAAAAAAACACAAATAAACAAAAGAAAATAAAAAAGGGATCTAGATGAAAATCTGAAAAGGGCATCTAGGCAACCAACCCAACTACAGTTGAAAACCCGCAAAGGCAATTGGAAAGGATTAATTGTGATGGGGCATGAATCGAGAACACCATAAGACAATGCAAAGTAATCCTAGAAATATTTCGAAGATCAGCTCATGCTAGGCACATTCATTGTTCAAGAAGAATTCTGAAAAACACCTAAAGAACATCCATGTCATGATTTTTAGAGGCATCTTTCACCCCAAAGATCATCTTTCTCGCTACCCTATCAATTGCTTGTCAAATAGTATATTGAGTTATGTCTCTTTGTTGTCATAAATAAATATTACCCTGTTTCTTTTAACCCTTGTACAATTCATGTTGCCCTTGTCATTTAGTTGATAATGTTTGATAATTAACTGGAATATGCATTAGGGCATCTTGATATTACATCAAAAGGAAAAGAAAAGCACAGAGAATTCTGCTTACACCCCGATCGTCAAGATCATGCACCTTTTGTATCCAAACACCAGTTTAGCATTACCATACACCAAACCATTTCTTGATTTCACAAGCCACATCTCTAGAAAAACTATTTCAAGCTAACCAAAATTGACCCATGCATTCTATCAGAATCCTATCAAAACTAGGGAAATCAAGCTGATCAATAGAATAGTCTCCAAATTGTTGGCAATGCCCTCCATTTGTCAGGAAAATGATTGAGCCTTTTGAATCGAGAAACGCAGCAGTCCAAAGTCTTGAGAGTAAATTTTCGGTCACATCCCAGTGGAGCAAGGATAACCTACAATCCCTAGCAAGATAAGGAAAATTCTGGTCCATGGTTGGAACAAGGACGAATCGCCATCCCTTTGAGAGTCTGAATGATGTACAAGGAGAACTATAGCTATCTCCCGTATTAGACTTCACATCATGCAAACATGATAGCATTTCATATCATGCATTTGCATTACCATCTTACATCATTATTTTTATAATATCACTTCAAGCCAAGTTTGCTGAACCTCCAAGGAATTCCTAGTAAGAACTCTAAGCTTCAAAAACCAAGTGTTATTCAGGTAAGGTCCTTCTCTTCTCATCACCTCATGTCGAAAGTGCTAGTGGCAAGAAATTGTTGTCTAGAGACTATTATTAAAAACTTCTGTCAAGAATATTAGTCAGAAGTTTTTTCAAGAACTAGTGCTAAGACCCTTTTCAATAGAAAATTTTGTCACGAACTTCTATTAGGAAGAGCTTGTATTAGAAGTTTTATCAAAATCTTTGTCGCCTCACCTTTTTAAAGCCATAAGTCATGGCATTCTTTCAAAAGCCCATAAGTCGTGGTGCCCCTTAAAGCCCACAAGTTAGTGGCACCCTTTCAAAGCCCACAAGTCAATGGCACCTTTTTAAAGCCCACAAGTCAGTGACACCTCTTTAAAGCCCACAAGTCATGGCACCTAAGTGAAAGTCTGCACGAGCTGGCGACACCTGAGTCAAAGCCCACACGAGCTGGTAGCATTCAAATCAAAGCCCACACGAGCTAGTGGAACCCAAGTTTAAGTCAAAGTCTGCACAAATTGGTGCCACCCATAAAAAATCCATGTTACTCTGTACCTGCCTAAAGGGGTCAAACCTTAGAAAACTTAACAACCTAATGTTCTAGAAGTGTCAGTCCACCCCGAACAAAATAGTGTATATTTATCTTTACCCTATTCCTGATTCTCAGCAACGATCAATGAGGGGCCAGCTGTAGACACCTTATTTTATCCAGGCTAATTTTTAGCAATCTAGAGCATGGATGTAAGAGGAGGCGATGAGCATCGCCTAGCGAAAAAGTATTTTGAGGATGTCAAGAAGGCCTAGGGATCATATCAAAGGTAAATGCAAAAATGTGGCATCAAATGATGTAGTCTAATGTATTTGGGGATAAAAGATATGAGAAAATTGATAATTTTACTTGAATGTATCGATACATGGTTCTCATGTATTGATACAATGCTCCAACAGGCCAAAAATTTGAAATGTCCCTATTTGTATTGATACAACATGTAGATGTATCGATATATAAGCCTCTGTATCGATACAGGACCTCATGTATCGATACCAGACCATGCCAAGGCCCAAACATGAATTTTGTAAAGGAATGTATCGATACATATCAACATGTATCGATATAGTAGTTTATAATATCGATATAATGGTTCATAGCATCGATACATTGATCATTGTATCGATACAATGTTCATTGTATCGATACACACAAGGTTTTTGGACCAAATGTATCGA
>JBBYHL010000014.1:11803343-11818923 GCA_038381835.1 Adansonia madagascariensis | reverse complement strand
ATTAAAAAAGAAATTGATAAATTGAGAGGTGACAAAAAGAAGATTGCTTGTGCCTTGATCTAGGCCTAATTGGATTGAACATTTTTAGTCGATAAGGTTGGTCAGGCTCACTTAGAGACATTCAGATGCCTTAAAATGGGAATTCAAAAAATCAATTGATTTTGAATAATGCCAAAAGCAAGGGACAGCATCATGTGATCTTTCTTCCCAATTTATTCTAGGCAAATTCAAAGGTTCTAGGGTTAGATAAGATACTATTGGAAAGATAACTCAGAAGGGTTAATGTAAAAACATTCTAAAAACTCTAGAAAATCATCATTCGAGTGAAAATAATTTTTGAATTTGGGTCTAATGGAACGCTAGCAGCATTTGCAAAGGAAAAGATGTAGTGAACTTTGGAAATCATTCCTGACTTATATAAATTTGTTAAATCATAAACAATACCTTTTTGAAAAGTGAATTTCATGAAATTTTTAGGAAAATTATTTTAAAAATTAAAAAATCATTTAGCAGGTCAAAATAGGCCAAATGGAATGCAAATTATTGATTCTAGGGGTTCCATACAACCCTAATTCAAAAAAATGTAACTCCCCTATCCAAAATGACCTAAAGTCAAATAAGGTAAATTGGAAACCTAATTCAATGCCTTTTCATGGAAAATATTAGAAAATTCATGAAAATAGTTTAAAGTTCCAAAATGATTTTTCAAGTCACGACTACAGTGTTGTTAGGGTAAAAATAGGGGAATTTTTAATTTTTTTGGGGTTTTTTAGCGCTAAACTCTAGCCATGGACATCTAAATGTGTATGACAAAAAAAATGAGTGACATGGGCTTCATGAGCTTATTTACACTATCCTATAGTAGTTTAGGATGATGAAACTGCCCATTGACCATGTCACAGACACAAGAACTTTAGGTCAAATGATCAAGACATAAACAACTTTGAACAATAAAAAAAGCATTTTATTTTTGAAAAAAGAACATTTAGCCTTAATAGCTCTTGAACCGAAACATAAAAAAGCTTAATTTTTCCCTAAGATTAGAAAACTAGTGAATAAAAAACCTTAAGGCCATATTGATCCTTATTTATTGAGGTTAACATAAGCTTAACTTAGGGGTTTTAGAAAACAGATTTTTGACAAGCAACAAACAAGCATTTTGACAAGCTTGTAATGAACTAAACATGATATTCATGATAATAAGGATGGGAAGCACATTCAAGTAACCAAAGATAACATTTAGACATGAAAAATAATGACAACATGTGAAAAGATAAGCATGAAAATGTATGAGCATGTTAGCTCAATTGATGACATCAAGAAATATGCCATGGAAATGATATAAACATACTTAAACAAAGAAAAATAACTTGCTGGAATTTCATTATAGCATTAAAACACATATTCAAGATGAACCAAGCACATAGGAATGAGGAAACATGATAGATGAGTCAATAAAACATGAAAAATTCTAAGTCTACCATATATAAGGCCACAAGATGCATAAAGATCCTAAAACAAGGTCATCATCAGTACGTTAAAGCTAATTAAAATGATGAAAATGCAATAATAAATAAATGAAGGAAGAAAGAATAAGGAATATAGCCCAAAAGCTTCAAGAACCTTATTCAGCAAAAAAGGTTTTAAACTTATAACTCACTTTCTTACCTTCCCTTGCTATGGTTTAGCAGGAAAAAATTGCTAGGAATGAGCTTAAAGGTTGTTATATTAATAGAAAGGTGTTTTTTAAGGAGAGATGATGGTTATGGAAGGTTTTAGGCAAAGTTTTGGGGGGTTGAGGAGGAGGTAGGGGAATGAAAAAAATTTTTAAGTGTCATGGCTGATTTAAAATGAGTGTTAAGAGTTTTTTGGTTGAGCTTATAAGATATCTTATATAGGAGTTCATCTTAGCCATCAAAGATCTAGTGAATATAGGGCATTCAAGACATTTAAAAGTTTATAATATTATGAGTCATTGTACCAAGGAGCAACCATTTAACATTTTGTTTGTTAATCTATAACTTTGGTAGCAGTAACAAACCATGCATGAGCTGATATAGTGAACAAGGTTAAGCTTGCCCTTCATTAATCCACATTGTAACTTGAAATGCCCTTGTAACAAGTTTAATGGACCATTCAAAAATCTTATAACCCAATGTTTAAAGCCCAAAAATGAAGTCCATATGATTTTTAGGAAGTTATTTCTGATTTTGTATGATTTTAGGCCAAGGTTGTGACCAAATTCATGTTTTAATGTTATGAGGAAAAAATGTGAAAATGGCATGACTCAAGCATATTTTGCCATGTGGTATCGATACCAAAAACTTTGTATCGATACATACGATAAACTTTGCCTTTCAATATTGATACAAAGAGCTATGTATTGATACTCAAAGCAAATTTTGCTTCCAATCTCAATACAAGGAACTATGCAGTGATACCAAGCATAAAATTTTCACAAGTATCGATACTTTATGCCTTGTATCAATACACCTTGACAAAAATTGATAATTTTAGCTGCTACATAACTTTGTATCAATATAACAACCTCTTGCATCGATATCACAGTAATTATACCAATACATTGCCTTTTGTATCAATACAACAATTATTTTTTGAGATTTTGATTATGTGAAAACCTTGTATTAGGACCCAAAAGCCATGTATAAAGGCCATGTATCGATACCCACTCATGCAAAATATGAATTTTACACACTTTTGTTCCCTGGACTTATCATCTCATCTAGGAATAATGGATGACTAAACCGAGACCAAATGATGCTCAGATAGCAACCTTTGAACTTTTTTTTATTTTTTTTAATAAAGTCCTTAGGCATCTCAAACCTTCCCCAAAAATATTTATTGCCTAGCACTGTCACTTAATAATGCCTAGCAACATGACATCTGACAATCGTCCTCTTTTTTTATTTTTATTATTTTGTTCTATTACCTTAAGTCCCAAATGTAAAAAATTAGCCTAGACAAAATGGGGTGTCTATAGTTGCCCTTTCTTGGCTGTTGTTGAGTATCAGGAACAAGTCAAAAACTGATAGACACCATTTTGTTCAAGGTGTGCTTGATGTAGCCTCATGCTCCTATGATAAAAAAGACCTAAAATTAATATTATGCTAGGATAAGAACAATATTTTAGCAATGATTCTAACCTCTGCAAGAAGGTAAGGTTTAAGTTTTTTATAGATTATTTTTATCAAAGACTTAGATTATGATCTTAGGCTTGACCTATCCCTAAGTTTAACTTAGAACATGAAAAAAAGGACTAAAGAGCTAAAGCTAGACCTAGATTTGATTTTAAGACAAAGTTTTTGACAATAAGACAACTAGCTGAACTAGACCTACTAGATTTATTAGGCTTAATCTTCTTGACATGACCCAGTCAGTTGGAACTAACCTACCAACATCATTGGGCTTTAACTTTTGATTACCTATGACTATTATTCGAGATTAACCTACCTACACCACTAGGTTTTAACTTTTGATGACATAGGCCAATTAACAGGGACTAATCTATCGATATTATTAGGCTTAGACTGCTAATGGCATGGGCCAATTAGCTGGGACTGACTTACCGATGTCATTGGGCTTAAACTTTTAATGACATGGGCTAATTAATTAGGACTAACCTACCAACATCACATAGATTTGACTTTTGATGACAAAGGCCAATTAGCCTGGATTGACGTATCGGTGTCATTAAGCTTAGAACTTAAATAATATAGGCTAATTAGCTAGGATTGATCGACCAACGTCATTAAGCTTAGACTTCTAATGACATGGGCCAATTAGTGGGACTAACCTGCCACATCATTGGGCTTAAATTTCTAATGACTTGGGCTAATTAGCTAGAACTAGCCTACCGACATCATTAGGCTTAGACTTTTTTAACAAAGGACATAGCCGGAACTAGCCTACTGGCATCATTAAGCTTAAGTCTCTTAACTTGGGCCAATTAACCAAAACTAGCCTGCCAACATCATTAGGCTTACCATCTCTTAATATAGGCTAATTAATCAAAACTAGCCTACCAACATCATTAGGCTTAACTCTCTTAACGTTGTCCAATTAGCTAAAACTAGTCTACCGACATCATTGGCCTTGAATTTTAACTATAGGCTAATTAGTCAGATCTAGCCTATCGGTATTATTGTGCTTTAACTCTTTTAACAATTATAAAAAGGCATCCTGTAAGAACTTTCTCATATAAGAACTCTTAAACGATGCATGAGGTGAATTTGAACAACGCACATGTTATTGTGATGCGAGTGCTTTTAAGAAAATGCATGTATAAATGTATGTATTCCTTGTTCTTTCACATGTATGTGTGTTACTGTTTTGGCATGTGAAACATTTCTTGACACGTAGAAGGTTAAGATAATTTGTTGTGTCTCTCTCTTTTTATGTTGACGTCAATTCCTCTTGAAGGTGCTTTACATTTGACCAAAGATCATTAAGTTTTTTTTAGATCTATGCCAATGTTTCATCTCTTGGTTTCTTGCCACCTTCTGTAAGAGAGATTTGCTAATTTGTTAACTTTTAGGGTTACTTATTAGTGAAAGTATATGTGAGATCTTTTTGGGGATGATCTCGAGCTTTTAACCTTTTCTTGCTTCAGCCTATCTTTTAAATTTTGACTCTGAAGTCTTCAAGGCATCTTAACTTTTCGTAAAAGGAAAAAACACAAGGTTATTGTTCCTCAACTCAAGACTACACTCTCATAGCCTTATGTTATAAAGTTTTCATTTCTTTGCTTCAAGTAATTGATATCTCCTTTGCCATAAGTCACCTTGTTATCGCATTAGGCATATCAAACATAACTTGTCCCAAACAAATGTTTTCTAGACTCAAAGGTGATAACGTGTCATGTTCATAAGGCATCAAAACTCCTGACAATCGGCACTAAAGTAAGAAAATTAAACTTTTTGTATGGTTTGGGCGGTTTGGGTGTGACATGTTTATAAGAAGATCAAGAGTTCAAAGAGATTAACAAATTATGACCAATGACTCTTGATGTCAACCAAAAAGGTTAGAGTTTTGATGGGTTAACACCACAGAATCAAAAGTTAAAATGGGATGGTAAAAAATCTAGGCTTTCACAAATTAATTAGGAAGAGAAGATAAATATTCTTCCACTTTGATTCTTATCATGACACTCTCTCGATTTTTAAATGTGACAGTGTGACAAGTACTAGATTTGGCTGGGAACCTTAAGTTCTCAAAAGGTTGTTTGGAAAGCCTCATAGGTACTTACCGATACTAATTAAGAGGTATTGATTAGGGAAGTATTCTAACGGATGTTATGGAAACTAGATCTCCTCTTGTCCTATGAAGGTTCTAGATATCATGAAGTTTTAAAAGTCTTAACAACCTTCTTAATTAGAGGGATAATTTTCTTTTTTATGGCTATTTGGGTAACATCAAAGATGGCTTCATGCTTTTTAACTTTGCTCTAAACTACCTTTTTTGGCTTTTCACCCTAGAGCTTCATTCTTTCCTTCCTTGGCTTCCTTTTTTGGCTTCTTTTTTTATTGATTACTTTATTACGCTTCTTAAGGAAACTTAAAATTTTTCAAATGAACAATTTCTCAAAGAATGAGGTCATCAATTCAAATAGTAATGCTTGATCAAGACAGACTTTTTGACGTATGTAATGAAAGTTAAGGTTTAAGGTTTTGAAAGAAAAGGTATATAGGCCGTAATTTAGTGTTTGAGGATAATCAGATCAAGGATCATTTCTTTTTGTAAGGGTTTCTATCCCTTTTACTTTTGATGTCCCTATTTCTTTCAGTTCCCTTCCTCTTGATTTAATTTTAACTTTGACTTTTGATTGATTTGATTTTTTTACTTTGATATTGACTTTTTTTTTTTTACTTTTTTTTCTTTTCTTAGAGGGAATTTTGATTTAAATGACCTGGTACATCCCATATTTGCCCCTTAATGTCAGGTATTTTATTAATTATAGTAGTGGGTATCTGCCTTATTTCCTTTAAAAAACATTTCATGCCCTTAATATACAGGGTGATCCTTGGCCTTTTTGAATGAATGAATTCGTTAAGCTCAAAGAAGGTAGCAAAGGGAAAGATTTTGTAATTTGTGAAAGGTTGAAAAAAAGGATGGTCATCTTTCATTTTAAGCATGACTATATGGACTGATGAGTCATTCTTTGGGGTAAGGTTCTCTTAGAATGCATGTTGAATGTCCTAATGATGTAGCATTCAATTTTATTTTCCTTTTCCTTTTGCCAAGTGCATGCCTCAATACTTCTCTTTCACCATGCTTGAAGGTGTGTTCCTTTAACTTACCCTAGCCACAAATGATTTTAGGTCTCAATTGACCAAAGAAAAAGGTTTAAACAGTTGTAAAAAAGTTTTTATGAGGATTTGCTCCAAAAGTAAGAACAGTACATTTTTGTTATATACCCTATTGGTCAAAAATTTAAGGAAAGTTTGTGGTGTCCATGATAAGGGGTTGTCCACAGAGATTTGAGGAGTCCCAACGTCCTAACCTAATCTTAGCACACGTCAAGCTACCATCTAGTTCCCTTAAGAGTGGCTCTTGATTGTTCAACTTTCAAGCAACCCAAGGGAGGGTCCTTTTAGTCAATCAACTTTTTGATGTGATTTTTCAATCTTTAAGGTGACCCAAGGTGATATCATGTAGGATATGGGTGAAGTGTTTTGGCAAAGGTAAATTTGCCCCTTAGAATGATCACCAATTTGTCAGAGACTATCAACATTTTTTTCAATAAAATTATTGTTACCTTTAATACTGGAATTTAATCACCTCAGATTTTATTACCAATAATATTCAACATTCGAATGAAGCATGATGCATGATGATTGTAAGTGATAGTTCATTCATTCGAATCCAAAATTCATTTTCTTTCATAAATGAAAAATATGTACAAAATTTGAACAAGGATAAAACTTGCCCTTGTTTGGCATACTACTCGAAGAATTAGAGTTTCTAGGCCGATTGTTCCTGATAAGCATTCATCAGCTCCTTGAATTTCACTGGATTTTCATTGATGATGACTTAAACCTTGTCTTTGAGTGCTTCACAATACTATATAGTATGTCCTTTTTCCCCGATGATACTCACACGTAAGGCTAGTGTAGACACCTAATTTTGTCCAGGCCCTCTTCCTTGTCAATCCAAAAACATCCGAAACCTAGAACTAAGCAGCTACCCAATAAAGGTAGGCGTCCTTCAGGTAAAATGAACATTTTCAAGTCCTATTTAATTATGCTTAAATGAATGCAAGCACACATGACAAAATTAGCATGGTTTCAAGGGCCACATATTCCAAATCTCGAATAAAAAAAATGAATTTCAAGACAAAAAAATTAGTTTTTAAGTTTATGCTTGCGAAATTTTGGAAATTTATTTCTACGGATGTTATCATGGTCAAATTTCTCATTTTTTAAAAATTTTTGAGAATTTTTCATTAATTTTTATAAGTTAACTGTTGTATATTTTCATGACACTGGTGTGGTATTTATGCCGATATACATTTCAATAAATTAGAAATATTCAAGGATAAATTTATTTGGCACTTTAAACCACAAGATGTCATGTTGTCCATTTTAGTACTTAAATTTGGACTTTTTACAGTACCGCAAGTATCATACTCGTGAAAGTTTTTTAATAAAAATTATTTCGGGTTTCAAGTTTTCATATTTATTATTTTTATAAATTAATATTTTGATTAATGTGTTGGACAAAATTTATTTTTATAAAAATTGTATATATTTTTTAAACTTTTTCATTTTCAAGATACGAAGTTTTTTACCCGTAAATTTTTTTGGAAAGATTTTTTAGAGTTTATATTTTTTTAAAATTCTTCAAATGTTATTGTTAATTCATATTAAATCAGATTTTTAAAACTCAATTTATTTTATGAGTTTTGTTTTGTTTTTTAGAATTTTTTTATTTTTAAGATAAGAAGTTTTCTACTCTGTAAATTTTTTTAGAGAATTTTTCTAAGTTTATAATTTTTAAAATTCTTTAAATATTTTTATTAAATTCATATTAAATCAGTTTTTGAAAATTCAATTTATTTTATTAGTTTTGCATTTTTTCAAATGACAATTTTCTCCCAGAAAGGTTTTTGCTTGTAAACTTTTACAAATTTGAAATTTTTAATTGCCTTTTTCCTACATGTAAAATTTTTCAAAAATCTCTTTTTAAATTTCTATATTAAATTTTTATTAATTTATTTTTAATTGGTCAAATTTTATTTTTTCCATTTCATGGGTTTTAAAACCTATAAATTTTTGTAAAGGGCATAAGCCCGTTAATTTTTTGAAAAGCCCAATGAGCCCATTTTTATTTTCTAACATGTCCAAGAACCTTATTTTGATTATATTTTTAATTAAAGTTGCTATATGAACTTTTACTCTTTGAATACATAATATTAATTTGTTACAATTTAGTCTCTATAATTTGTTTTTGATCTAATTAAATTCTTTCTCTTTTATATTTCTAGATTTGATGATGTCATGCATGATGCAATTCATAAAATGATAAATTCAATTAATTTAAAGCCAATTAAAGTGAAGAAAATCAATAATAGTAAAATAAATAAAAAAGAAAAAAATCCTAGAAACATCTAGGACCACCATTCAGCCAAAGGCTAAAGAAAAGCCCTTGGCTAACCTTCATCTCTTGTAAATGGGGGATGGTTTCATCATTTTAAAGACTTTAGCTTGCGAAGAAAAAAAACAAGAAAATCACTAAATTTTTAGGTTTTTAAGCTTTTTTTAAAGGTAAATTATTTTACTAAATCTTTAGTTTTTCTTACTTTCATTCATTTTTCTTTCTTTTAGTAAAAACATTGATATTTTTATGTTTATATTTTTGTGTAAATTTTCTCAATAACTTTCATGTTGATTTATAATGATTATTCATTATTTATGTTGATTTTATGCAAATTTTAGCTTGATAAAAATTATGAGATGTATATATGTTGATATTTATGCAAATATATGATGAAAATTATTATTTTTGGTTGAAATATAATTTTGACCAAATGATATATGACCTTATATTTAATTTATTTCTTGATATCTAGGATTATTTTGTAAAGTTTAAAACTTTTAGCGGCCTAAAAATAATTTTTCCAAATTTTTGAAGGCCTCAATTCCAAAGCTCGAATCTGATCTTGATGATTTTATGATGTTTGGATTTATTTTGGTTATTCTATAATTATAGAAAAATATAGGGAGTAAATTGTAAAAAATTGTAAAAAATTTTTACGCCGTATAAGCTTGGCCAATTGCTTATGGACAACTTTAGTGATGTTTTCATAGTTAGTTTAACATATTTGAATGTGTTTTATGCACATTTTACTATTTTAGGTCATTTTATAATTTAAAAAAATTAGGGACTTATTTGTAAATTGCAAAATTTTAGTTCTAAGGCCATAGGTACTTTTTTGAATACTTCTTATGATTTTTGCATAATTTCTATAATTTTTTGTGATGAAATTTATGTTTAATAATGTGTTTATTTCATATAAGGATTAAATTGTAAAATTTAAAAATTTTAGGGGTCATTTAGAAAATCGTATATTTCAGAGTTAATATGGTATTTTTGACATTTTAAGAATATTTATAACATTCCTATGCTTTTCTGTAAGGGTGTAGAAATTATTAGAACTTTTCATATTCTTTCGATTTTTTGGTAGGGGTATGAAATGTAATTTTAAAAATTTTAGGGGCCTTTTAGGAATTATTTGCATTTTAGGTGTTGATGTTTAAATTACCCATGGGGGTGTAATTGTCATTTCATATCATTTTTGGATCCTCTAAGTTACCAGGACACTTTTATATCGAAGGTAAATCTTAAGGGTATTTTAGTTTTTTTTTTCTTGGAACCAAGTCCTATGTGATTACTAGGATACGTCTATGTCAAAGGTGTATAGAAGGAATAGGTTCATTACCGGGATACTTATAGGTCCAAGGTATACCCTTGGAGTATTTTTGTAATTTACCTTAGAATCGAGTCTTTTATGACCACTAGGATACTTATATTTCAAAGGTACCTAATAGAGATAGGTTCATCTTTTTATAAAGTTGTTAAGTCCTTTAGGCTTACCACGATACTTCTATGTTAAAGGTAGACCTTAAAGGTATTTTAGTAATTCACATTAAAACCAAGTCTTATGTGATCAATGGGATACTTCTACATCCAGTAGGAAAAGATTCATTTGTTTATATAGTTTTATAATCTTCTAGGGTACCAGGATACTTCTACATCGAAAGTGCTTATTAGGGACATTTCACTAAATTTATTTTTGAATCGAGTCCTTTAGGGTCACTGAGATACTTCTACGTCAAATGTGTACTTTAAGGGATATGGTGGTCATTTTGACTAAACCAAAGTTTATAAAGGTTTCATATATGTAGTCCAAACTGAGTCTTAGGATAAATTTTATTAACAATATTGATAAAATTAGAATTTTTTCAAATTAAGGCAGTATCTCTAATATGAAAATAGTATGTGAGATTTCTCCTAGCATATGAGAAAGGTTCTATAGGATATTTTAATAATGAGATATCCTTTTAAAAATATGAAAATTGATAACTTTTTTGAATTTCAAAAATATAAAACTTTTTGTATTCCTTGAATTCTCTAGTCGTGTACAAAAGATATTTTTATTTCTCAAAACCTTTCATATTCTATCGGCCTTCTAGTAGGATATGAAAGAGAATGATAAAACCTTTCGTATTTATTTGGTTTTTGGAAGGGTGTGAAAGATATTTTATTTTTTTAAACTATTGAAACCCAATTTTTTTACTCAAAATAATAAATTTGATTCATAAAATTTTATTTCTAAATATGAGGATTATAATTAAATACCAAATATTGAAACTGAATAAAGATCAAATTTTAAATTAACCAGTGGTTAATAAGGCACCGATTGTAGGGCATTATGAAAAAGTCAATCCTTACTTATGATTATAACCGACTCTCAAACCCTTTCACGTGATTTCTGATAAAAGTGCAGACCTCAGATTTTTTGCAAAGGTTTAACTCCAGCAAGTGACAGGCTCACCTGGCCAAAATAAGATTGGTCGTAACTCCAAATAAATGGTCATTTTGAAACAACTATCTAGAGTTAAGTCTAAGCAATTCATCTTGACAACTTGTCCCAAACATGAAAAATAAAGAATAATGATAATGATATAGACCCCAAATAACAAAAAATAATAATATACGGATATATATAAAAACAATGGGTACACCTACCATTTTAAGTTGAGTTGGTCAGGACTTGTATTCGGGCCATGTTGCGATAGCTAGGATTGTACCATTTCGAAAAAGAGGCTTCGTACAATGCTTTCCCTTGGCTTAGCCTTGCCTTAAAGCTTAAAGATAGAAGACCAATAAAGCCTTATTGGGATAATAGAGATCATTTGGTTCCAAATCAACAAAAGAAGGAACTTCATGCAAGACATTGGCATGGAGTGATGCATCTTTGTCTTTTTTCTTTTACGTTCTTGTGAATAGTTCAAGTTAACTTCTAAGCTAGCTTACATCTTTGGGACAAGTGGTGGAGCATATGGATAGACTTTTAGAAGCCAATAGTCGGTTATAGCTTGGAGGTGAAGATAAAGTTTGAATGGATCTCCTTGAATTAGTCCTTCTTTTTTGCTCATCATGGTCAAAACTTACTTATCCATTTCTCTTCTAGATGGTATTCTTGTGTTGGTACCTTTTGATTCTCTTTGTCTTGATCCTATTTTTTACTTTACTTGCAACGAATAGTATGTCCCCAAATTCTGTGAAGCCATTGCTGACCATCCTCTCATAATACAAAAAAGAGAGAGTATCCATGAAGTAGGTAGTCAGATCTCTATTAGTAAGAGGTGGGTGGACCTAAAAAGCTACTACTTTCCATCTATAAGTGTAGTCTTTATAGCTTTTGCAAGATTCTTTTCTCACCGCCTGAAGGGTTCACCAATCAAAAGTCATTTCCAACAAGTGTTTATACTATTCCAGAAATGCCCAGGCCAAATCTCTTCAAGTGCATATTTGGCTTTCTCCTAGTTGGGAATACCATGTAAATGCTGCCCCAATCAAACTTTCTAAAAAGATGTGTATAAGCAAGTTTTCATCCCTAGCATATTCCTTAATTTTGCGACAGTAGGTAGTTAAATGCATCTTCAAGCAATAGAGCTCATCATACTTCTCAAATTCTAAGACCTTAGATTTTAGTAGAATGGTCATATTGGGGACCAATAAGAGTTCCTTGGCATTGTTGAGTCTTTTTCCTCGCTCTATGGCTTAAATTATTTCTGGTCATATATCCGTTATGTTTTTGAATAAAAAATCTCCCTTGATGGATTTTGTCTCGACCGCTCTAGATCATGAGTTGATTTGAAAGGCACTAGGTTAAAGAGTTCATTTGATCAAACTGCATAATTTTTTCTCCTTATTTTACCCAAAAAAAAGAAATGCCAATTAATTTTGAAAATATGATAGATCTTATTATTGTTCACTTTTATTGTTGTCATGCATGAGTGAATGGATGGGTGAATGAATAAGTGAATGAATTGATGATGCCATGGGTCTTTGATCAACTCCAAACATGAAGGAGCGAGAATAAGAAAGGTGCAAATTAGCATTCCATAAAACTCAAACATTTTTTATCATTCCTTGGATGTCCTAAGTACATAGGATTTCTTTTACAAAATTTCAAAGAACAAGTTAACATTATCTTTGTAAACATTCTCCTATCTTGCTATTCTAGCACTCATAAAAGCATAAGAAAAATCCAATCGTCCATCAGAAACTTCACTTGGTCTTCTGAATTTCTTAATCAATTAAGGTTCCTGATTCACCTTGAATTACAAGACCTTACAGTTAATAATGCTCTTTAAATTCTCAAAGTCATGCCCTAACGCCCCAACATGGTAGTCACAATGGCAGTTAGCGTTAAACCATTAAAGGAACAAGGGCTTTTTCTCAATCACATAAACGGGTACCCAAATCTGTTATTTGAATCCGCATGACAAATGTGGATAACAAATTCATATATGCAAATCCGCTATTCAAATCCACTTTTGTTAAATATTGAAAATTTATGCTCCATATAGGACTTGAAACCTTGATCTACAAGGCTTATCATTAGACACTTTACCAAGTAAACTAATCTTAGATTTTGAAATAACATGATGCTAAAATTAATTTATATAAAAGTATAATAATAATTTTTAAAAAAAATTCAAAATGAAATATAATAATAAATTAATTATAAAATTAATTAATTAATTATGTTAAATACTTTAAATTTTAATGATACATGTGTCCACAAAGTAAAAGGGGATACAGCTATCTATAAGTCATTGAAATAAGATCAAATTAGGACCCTTCCATGATAATTGTTTTAATTCTAAAACTGGAGAAGGTGATGAGAAGATGTCTTGTTTTAAGAAAGGTGTAACAACTTAGAGCTAGGATGTTCAGTCTCAGTTGCTGGGGAAATGTGAAAATAAGTGGTTTAGTGTTGATCATTTTAGGTTTGGACACTTGCATCTTTGATCCCGACATTAGGTCATGTGGTGTATGTAATTGAGTTGTTGGTGACAGCATCTCTTGGGAATAATTTGTTTGCATTTGACCAAAAACTTGTGAATATTCTTATTAATCTTAACAATTGTCTCCTCATGTTTTAGGTATCTTATCCAACTTCACTGATGGTTCCCTCTAAAGTGCTAATGCGCACTTCAGATTGATCCACCATGACCTAACCTATTCAGCCAATTGCATATGACCATGCTTCTCTTGCGTATTCTTTTCCAAAAAGGCCAATTAAGACTTCACATAACTTTTTGTGAGTTACATTTTTATTTCCTGAACATCATGCCTGAGCTTTTCTTGGATGCTTTCTAAAGTACGAATTCTTGCTTGTAATTGATCCCCTATGTTACAACCTTCTCATGCAAGGAGCAAATGAATTCAATAATATGTAATGATTTGTTCATGACTAAGACAAAAAATGATGAATAATGGTGGATATGTCATCCATGTGTAAGATTAAAAGCTATGGAAGTGATGCAAAATGCCATGAACAAATTAAGGGAAAAAGATACCTTACTATCACTCTCATTTTATTGATCTCTCTTTTTTTTCTTTTTTTTTATGGTCCTCTTTTTTTGACAGACTTCTTCTTATTCTTTTTATGACTATTATTTTCTCGATAGACTTTTCTTTTTATTCCTCCATCTCTCCTAAAGTATGACTTTTTGACTATTTATTTGAGGAAAATAACCGAAAAGAATCCCTTTTTTTATGATCACAAAAGTAAATTCAATGAAAGTTTACCTAAAAAAAGGTTATTGTAAAGCCTTCGAGGTGCACACAAAAGAGTTACAGGTATTACAGTTGGCCCGCCAAAGGCCAGGTTGGTGTGGACAACATAACGGCATGTCCAAGTCAAAATTACCCTTATTAAGATAATTCAATGTCTTTTAAGACAAAATTAGCACCTTATGCGAATACATTTATCATCACCCGATGATCAGTGGGTGTTAAGCCATTATTCAGACAATATAGTAACCTATTCAAGTTAAGTTTGTCTATAAAGAGATAACATGTAGCCTCTTATGATGCTACAAGTGATCTAGGCGATGATGCTTGCTTATCATCATCTAGTGGTTGGCGGCTATTGCGCCATCAGTTAGATAGCATAATGACTTACCTGGGCAGATTTTATTCCCTCAAAGGCAACACCTAGCCTTGAACGAGATCTCTTGAGTGGCAACATTCATATTTTTATCACTTAAAAAAACAAAATGGGCATTAGTCATTGGTCAAATAGCATAATGACTTATTTGGGTGAAGTTTTATCTTTATCGAGATGGTACGATACCTCTTAGGGACAAAAACAATTAGGCAAGTAGTGATTTTTCACCACCCTAGGTAGAATATGCATCAAGCCACTATTTGGCCAACTTAACGGCTTATTCAAGTTGGATATAACTTTCTTTAAGGAGACATGGTGCCTTGTAATTAATTACATTCTTTTGCTATCACTCATATACAAGGGTTAGCCATTGACCGCAGAGTATAATGTCTTATCTTAACACTTACATGACACATTGAGTGATAACTTCCATTCACTATCACCTATGTAACTATGGTATATGAGAATAAAGGATAGAAGTGTTTCCACGAATGTCATTATTCTCTAGGTCATTCTAGGATCATTGTAGTATGGTTTGATATGGTTTAGCTCATAAGGCTCATTATATTGGGTTTGAATTGACTTCTAAATCAGTATTTGAATCTCTCCTTCGTTCGGTAAGGATAGCCAAGGCACCCTGATCCTAGGACCATTGCAGGCTTTATGAAGCGGGTTTAATCTAATGGATGTATTTCTTTATGCAAATTCTGAAGGATATTTATGAGAAACATAGGTAATTTACACCCCGAAAGTTATTGCTATGCCTATGCGGAGGGGTACTCAAGAAGGTGGATAACTTCCATATAATATTTGGGACCCTAATCTGACCATGGAGTTTGATGAGAAGCTAATGCAAATGATGTGCATAGTGTG
>JBBYHL010000014.1:11736442-11749646 GCA_038381835.1 Adansonia madagascariensis | reverse complement strand
CCTAGCCTAAAATGATCAGTTACGACTCTAAATTTGTGGTTACATCACAATATCTTTTCAAGACTAGTTGGATAAGCGATTTGTCCGACAATCTCTCCCCTTCATATTATTATGCCTAATCCAAATCTTGGCCAAAGGATAACTCAAAGGCTTCGACTAAACACCATATATCTTTTAAGTCATGTGAGCCCACTTCAGATCACTCAGAGAGAAAAGAAATGGAGTACGTATCAACACCAACCTACCCTAAACATCATCAAAATGAATTCAATCGTTATAATCTCTAAGTATAAGAACTCACATTTAAGGTGACCCAATGTCTCAAGTCTAAGAATCACTTACACTACTGACATATGAGAATATTTCAATAGACACTTATATAAAATACCAAATGGAACTCTCATAATGGGCCATGATTTAGTGAACTCATTCTCATAATAAGCACCTTTATGTTATCTTCAAGTATCGCAATACTTCAACTCATGAGATTAGTTGCATGCATCATATGCATAGAGGCTTAACGATACCAGTCTTTCTACATTGTTAATGCCTTGTTTTAACAATACAATGACCAGGAATGTTTTAAGAAACACGACTTTGATGCATAAGGACCTCATAATTATAACACTTTACAATTTTTTTTGCAAGGCCAATGTGTTTCATGGGCTTTATCTTTATAAGATAAGAATAACAATTATTATAAAGCTTATAGATAAAAACATACCCCATTTACGTTAATAAGATATAATGTACGTTACATGAAATTGCTAAATTGTCGATGTGTCGTAAGTAGATGCAATTGGCTTGCAAGGCTAACACTAATAGCTTTTATACAACTACCAAACAGAAGAGAAGGTGTTGATTAGGTGTTGTGTAGGCACCCTAGCAATCATGCACTCGTAGTAGAACCGGATCAAGTGTTGCACCTACAATAGACTATGCTCAGATGATGACATATGGCACGATCTAGATCATCCAAGGATCTATAGATATAGAAGTAATTACTTGCTTCAACAAGCCAACTTAACCCAACTAAAGAAAAAAGCTATCTAACCAGACAACTCTCTTATCTCTCTCTAGACTTCTTTAAATTTTCTTAGTGGTCATATCTAGCATCCCTAAGTCCCTAAGCCTCAAAGTTTAATATAAGATAACAAATGACTTAAACGTTGGAGCGTGTTTCAAAGGATCAACTCTGGTGCTTAACTCATGCCTTTGTTCAATTTGTAGGAATCACGTCCATCTCAGCATCTCCATCGTTCGTGTGCTAGTGGCGCCTTTTATAGACCAAAGATCACTTCAGCCATAACGTCTCTTGACACCTTAATGACTTGTTTTGCACCTCACTCTCTTATGCCTCCATCACATTGGCTTTGACATATATGTCCACGTTTGTCCACTTTCACCATTGAAGGCAAATTTCCACCCATAACAATTCTCATGTGCCTCCATTGCGTTGGCTTTGACGTATGTGTCCACGTCTGTCGGTTCTCACCATTGACATTACATTTCCACCCGTAACAATATATATAATATTGGATTACATGCATTTGACTATTTTTTATCAAAAGCAAAACATGCCATTTGATAAAACCATAATAAATTTTGATACAACCATAAAAATTTTAATAATTTCGAACCCATTAACAAAAAAGCCAACCTATTTTTTTCTACAAAAGCAAAAATAATTTTACTAAAAGAACACTTTTGAAGGGGCAAAAGAACTGAATTACTCCAAAACATTTTTTACACTGAATTCAAAAATAATCAAGCATATTTTCCCTCATCTCATGTCAGACCTAACAAAAAGATGTAAACCAGTAGCATACGTCACTAATACAATCCATTTCCACCCTTGCATGAAATTTTAGGTATCCCCCCAACAAATTACAAAATTCTATCATGGTTTAACATGGTGCACAAGCTAGTGGAATGATTAAGAGCTCAAAGGAACTAAGCAAACTACTAGGAAATAAGATGCTGATAGGGAAAAAATGACCATTAGAGAAATGCCAATTGGAAAAGATACTCTAGAAATTGATAATCCAAAAGAATCTGCAAATTAGTTACTGTCGTTAAGGACGTGTCCTTTTATCAGCTACTATTGCAACACCTATCACTAAATGATCGATTTTTGTTTACAAAGATTCCATAGCTAAATTCTATGACTGTATATAAATAGGCAACATTGCACTAAGAACTCTCTTTAATGAAAAATATCACCAAAAATTCCCTTTTCTTAGTTTTAATTTTCTCTTCTCTTAAATCCTTTATGTTCTCTCTTTCTTTCAATTCTCTTTATATTCTATGATAACTTTGGTATTAGGAGCCTGTCAAGATCCAGCTGCTAGAAACTTGGCAAGCAAAAGAAGCTTAAGACAATGGCAGAAGGAGCAAGACTAAACACTCTTCATGAACAAGTTCAAGCATCGCAGAACCAATTAGAATCGATGAAGGCTACCAAAACTACCATTCCAAAATGGTGGGAAGAGCAACAGAAGAGTATGGATGCCAAAATTATTGAGGATCAGAATTATATTAGTAAAATGTTGGAGCTTATAGTACATAAGGGTGATGCTTTAACACAAGCAAAATCTGGTGCTCATAATCCAGGTAGTAGTGCTCACCCTGCACTTGTAACTCAACTTTAAAGCAAAAAGGTAGGCAAAAACCCTCTCAAGATCACAATAATTGATGATCATAGTAAGTGCACCTATAAACCTGAAAAGCCCGGTCTTTTGTCTAGGAACCAACCTGAAAACAATAGCCTTCCAAACCAAGATTATGTTAAGCCTTCTAAGAATAGTGACTATAATATTAGGTCCAGCTCAAACATTGGTTTTAATGCTTTCTCTCCAAAACCAAAAATTAAGTTATCAATGTTTGATGGAACTAATCCTAGAGGTTGGATAAAGAAATGTCAAAAATACTTTTCCATTTTTTCCATAACAGACCATCAAAAATTAGAAATAGCAACCATGTATTTAGTGGGTAAAGCTAAGGTATGGTTTGATGGGTATGTCATGCAAAAACTAGCTGTCACATGGCAAGAGTTCACTGTGGACCTATGTTAACTATTTTGTGATAAGAACTGCACTGATGTGATAGAAGAATTCAACAAACTTATCTAAAAATCTACTGTAAAGGACTACCAAGAGAGGTTCGAGGAACTTAGGCCCTATGTTTTATAGTATAACTCCACTCTTCCTGAAAAATAATTTGTTTCTAGTTTCATCAATGGACTAAAACATAAGTTGAAGTTTAGAGTAAAAACAAATGAACCTGCAAACTTGATCTCTGCTTTTAAACAGGCTAAGTTACATGAGCTTTCACTTGAGCTACAGGTGAAGAAGTTAAAGCCACCCCCAAGAAACCCAGTCACCCCCACAAACACAACCATTAACCAAGGACCATACTCAGATTTCAGCCAGACCAACAAAACCATACCAAGCACTAACCTCACCCATAATAGGAACTTTCCTTTTGACACAAACGAGATCCAAACCCTTGTTTTAGACATGTATGTAAAACTAAACAACTCCCTTAACAGCAGATGAAACTTAGGTGGAAACAGAAGAGCCAAATACTGACACTATAAAAAGAAAACCTGACAACTCAGAAGAAAACTCTGAGATTTCCATCAACGCCTTAACTGGAAATAATGGTCACAGTACTCTAAGAATTCAAGGAACCATAAAAGGCAAACCAGTAACTGTGCTAATTGATAGTGGCAGTACCCACAGCTTTGTCACACTAAGATGGGCCAAAAAAGGTATAGAGATGGTACAAACAAATCCTTTAACCATTACTGTAGCTAATGCTGAGAAACTCTATATCTACCAAATGTAAACAACTAGAATGGCTTATGCAGGGTACTAAATTTACTCATGACTTAAAGGTTTTCCCTATGAGAGAGAGCGATATGGTTTTAGGTGTTGATTGGATGAAGAAATACAATCTACTAGTATTCGATTTTAATGAATTAAATGTTACTTCCTATAAGGATGGGAAACAAGGGCATCTAAAAGGAGGACAAACTTCAGGTTCTGTCAAATTTATTTCAAGAGAAAAAATGCAAAAATTAGTTGATAAAGGTGTTGAGTTGTTGGGGGAACTCTACATGATCAATTATGAATGCGAGACTCTCAACACCCCTAAAGAACTTCAGACATTGTTGGACAGTTATCCTAATGTTTTTGCATAACCAAAAGGACTACCTCTTAAGAGATCCCATGACCACCCCATTCCTTTGAAGAGTGGTGCCCAACCAGTTATTTGAGGCCCTACAGGTTCCCATACCACCAGAAGGCTGAAGTAGAGAAACAAATAAGTGAGATGCTATCGTCATCAATTATATAAACCAGCAGCAGCCCCTTTGCATCTTTTTACCTGTTGGTTAAAAAGAAAGATGGACCATGGCATTTTTGCATTGATTATAGGCAACTTAATGCCGTGACCATTGAGAATAGATTTCTCATTCCTATAGTGGAAGACTTATTGGATGAACTAAATGGGGCTAAACTGTTTTCCAAGATGGACATCAAGAATGGCTACTAGTAGATTAAAGTGAGGGATGAAGACATTGCTAAAATAGCTTTCGAAACACACTTGGGCCACTATGAATTTAAGGTTATGCCCTTTGGCCTTACTAATGCATGAGCTACTTTCCAAGCCTTAATGAATGATGTGTTTGCTCCTTATCTTAGGAAGTTTGTGTTAGTATTTTTTGATGATATACTTATATATAGCTCAAATATGTCATTGCACATTTATCATTTACAAATTGTCTTGGAAATTCTTAGAATTAATAAGCTATTTGCGAAAAGAAACAATTACTTCTTTGGACAGGAACAAATTGAATATCTGCGGCATATTATCTTTGCTAGCGGAGTGGCAACAGATCCAACTAAAGTGGAGGCTATCAGAAACTAGCCTAAGCCCAAAACACTGAAGTCCCTGAGAGGATTTTTAGGCTTAACAGTCTATTAGAGAAAATTTATCAGAAATTATGGTGCTATAGCAAGCTTCTCACTAAAATGTTCAAGAAAGGAGGTTTTCATTAGTCCTATGGCATTGGCAGCCTTTGATCAGCTTAAAGAAGCCATGTGTTCTGCTCATATACTAGCCCTACCTGATTTCACCCAAGCCATTTGTTCTAAAGACTAATGCAACCAACCATGGAATTGGTGTTGTTCTTACTTAAGGGGGAAAGCCCATAGCTTATCTAAGTAAAGCTTTGAGCCCTTAACATGTAACACTATCAATCTATGAAAAAGAATACTTAGCGATACTTACAGCGGCCACCAAATGGAGGCATTACCTGGAAGGAGGACCGTTTGTTATAAGGATAAATCATAAAGCCTTGAACACTTGCTAGAACAGAAGCTCACAACTACCATTCAGAAAAAAGGATTAACAAAGCTACTGGGGCTAGATTACTCAATTCAATATAGAAAAGGAAATTTAAACAAGGTTGCAGATGCCTTATCTCAAAGATTTGAAGAAGAAGCCTCTTTTAATAGTTTACACACCACCACTATTACTCCATCATGGGTCAGTGAGGTAGAAGATAGCTATGAAAATGATTCCTTTGCTGAAGAGGAAATAACATCTTTAAGTGTGGACCTTTCCATAACTCGGATTTCTCTTTCAAAAATGGTCTTCTGAGATTTAAAAATAAAATTTATATTAGGTCTAGTGGAGAATTGAGAAACAATCTCTTGAAGATGCTTCATGACTCTCCCCAAGGAGGTCATTCAGGAGTGCAAGCCACGTACCACAGGACAAGGCTCTACTTTTATTGCCAAGGATTCTAAAATAGGTCCATGACTATGTTCAACAATGCGAAATTTGCCAATGAAATAAAGGCGAGCACTTGGCATATCTTGGACTTTTCCAACCTATCGCTATTCCAAGTCAAGCATGGGAGGTTGTCATAATGGACTTTACAGAAGCTCTTCCACTGTCTCAAAAGTTCAGTTGCATATTGGTTGTTATAGATAAGTTTACCAAGTATGGTCATTTCCTTCCCCTTACTCATCCTTTTACAACACTGGACATAGCCAAAATTTACTTGGATCAGGTTCAAAAACTCCATAGTGCCCCAAAAGCTGTTATTTCGGATCAGGATAAAGTGTTCACAGGATTAATATGGCAAGAATTGATGAAGCTATTGGGGACATCTGTTTAGCTAAGCACTGCCTATCATCCACAAATTGATGGGCAATCTAAGAGGTTGAACCAATTTGTGGAGCAGTACCTTAAATGCAACTGCTTTCTCAAGCCCAAGTCTCAGGCTAAATGGTTACCCTTGGCTGAGTGGGGTATAATACCAGCTTCCATACAGCTATTGGGATGACCCCATTTCAGGCATGTATGAGTACCCTCCTCTTGGGTTTTCATGGAATGCAGGGGCATAAGCTAAAGTTGCTACTATACAGGATCTACTCATAGAAAGAGAGCAACTCATAAACTTCTACTGGACCAACTACAGAAGGCTTAACAGAGGATGAAATATTATACAGATCGCAATAAAACTGATACAAAGTTTCAAATGGGAGATGAAGTTTATTTGAAGTTACAACCTTACAAGCAGACCTCATTGGCTCTCTAAAAAAAAATTCTTAAGCTTTTCTCTAGATACTATGGGCCCTATGAGATTCTGTGAAGAATTGGTACTGTTGCTTATAAGCTTAAACTTCCAGATTCTTCTAGGTTACATCCTATGTTTCATGTGAGCTTGTTAAAGAAAAAAATTGGTGATAAAAAGACAGTCGGCCTTTCTCCCCCAAGGCTCCCCCAGAATAAGATGGTGAGGATAATCCCTTCGTTGACCTGGCAGCAGTAATTGACAAAAGAATAGTCAAAAGGAACAACCAAGCTATGACACAACTCCTTATGGTATGGTCAAATCTTGGTCCTGAAAATGCCACTTGGGAAGGACTACACTGTGCTTAAGTCCCAATTTCCATCTTTTGATACTTGGGGACAAGGATCTTCTATTAAGTAGGGGGCAATGTCATGGTTTAACATGGTGCACAGGCTAGTGGAATGATCAGGAGCTGCAAAAGAACTAAGCAAAATACCAGGAAATCAAATGCTGAGAAGGTAAAGATGACCGTTGTAGAAAGGCCAGCTGGAGAAGATACTGTAGAAGCTGATAATCCAAAAGAATCTACAGATTAGTTACTACCGTTAAAGACGTGCCCTTTTGTTAGCTACTGTTACAACACCTATCACTATATGATTGGTTTTTATTTACAAAGATTCCTTAGCTAAATTCTATGACCATATATAAATAGACAGCATTGTAATAGGGACTCTATAAATATCACCAAAAATTCTCTTCTCTTAGTCTCAATTCTTCTCTTAAATCCCTTCTGTTCTCTCTCTCTCCGTTCTCTTTATACTCTGACAAATTCCGGATCTAAAATATAGAGTAAAGAGGGATCCCGCGGGTTTAAGAAACATCAGAGTTGCAAATGCGTTTCAAAATAGTAGCTCTTCAGCATTTTGATCGAAAAATTATAAAACTTTAGTATCCAGCTTTTAGAACGAAAAATGTACACATCGATCTTATATGTTCCTTATTAAACAAGAAAAAAGCGAGGGCCTTGGGAGCACAGACCCAAGTTCTGTTCCTCCTTTCACCTTGTTGAGTTGAGAAGTAAACATCATTAAAACATAAATAATAAAAAAAATCCTGGTACATTTGATCCCAAAAAATGAACAGTTCTGTTGCTGGCAGTGCCAACACGACCTAGATTATTTTCGCAATTATCCAGGAAACAGCAAATGTAAGGATTTAATTAGGCTGCAGATTCCTTGGCAATCTTCTCTGCCTTGGCAATGACTTCCTCAATCCCTCCAACCATGTAAAATGACTGCTCTGGCAGGTCATCATACTTTCCATCCAAAACTCCCTGTAAAACAATCAAAATATGAAGAATGCTTACCTATCAATACCAGATAAATTCGCACTCATATAATATATGCCTAAAATGCACATAGCCATTACAGTATTCAGATTTTCTTGATCAAGATATGTTCTAACCAACATGGCATCAATAAATTCTCATTAAAAAGAAGGATCTGACTACCCATTTAAAAGTAAATTCACATGCCATTGTCCAGCTTCTTTATATTTATCTAAACCACAAGTTGACTTTCGTCAGCCTAGAAATTAGCATTATCACCTAACTGGGATTATCTATATAATCACATTGCACTATTTTGCTCTATTTAAAACTATAATTCATGTATCGCACACATTTTGAGAATAATAGGGCACTTTATATAACATATGCTGATGCATACGAAACAAACTTTTAAATGCTAGACTAATTTTAATAGTAAAAGATATAATACCGTGGATCCAACTATACAAAGAAATCAATCACTTGCTCTTACATGCCATAACCACTATGATACAATAGAAGCAAGCTGGGCAGAGAGAAAATTGTACCTGGAAACTAGTGATGCTCTCCTTCAACTCCACATACTTGCCAGGGGCACCAGTGAACACTTCTGCCACGTGGAAAGGCTGGCTCAAGAACCTTTGGATCTTACGAGCACGAGCAACAGTTAATTTATCATCTTCACTAAGCTCATCCATCCCCAAAATGGCAATAATATCTTGCAAGTTCTTGTAGTTTTGGAGAACCTTCTGCACTCCACGAGCAGTATTGTAGTGTTCCTCACCCAAAATATGAGGGGAGAGCATACGAGATGTAGAATCCAAAGGATCCACAGCAGGGTAAATACCAAGCTCAGAGATCTAATAACAAAGCAAAAAAAAAGTAAAATTGGCAGAAAGCAGCAAGTAATCATAGAGTAAGATCAGATAGGGCACCGCATCAAAAGCTGAATATAGAAGTGTATAGTACCCATCAAAAGCTGAACATAGAAGTGTATAATACCTGCCGGGACAACACAGTTGTCGCGTCCAAGTGGGCAAAGGTTGTTGCAGGAGCTGGATCTGTCAAGTCATCAGCAGGCACATAAATGGCTTGAACAGAAGTGATAGAACCTTTCTTCGTGGTGGTAATACGCTCTTGAAGACCTCCAAGATCAGTAGCCAAAGTTGGTTGGTAACCGACAGCAGATGGAATACGACCTAGTAAAGCAGACACTTCTGAGTTTGCCTGAAGGAGAGAACAACACAATTCAACCATCAGCAACATGCAACATATAGTGTAAGGAGCTCCAAAAGCTTTCACAATAAACCATCTTACTTGGGTAAAACGGAAAATGTTGTCAATAAAGAGAAGAACATCCTGCCCTTCAGCATCACGGAAATGTTCAGCCACAGTCAAACCTGTCAGGCCAACACGAGCACGAGCACCAGGGGGCTCATTCATTTGACCATAGACAAGAGCACACTTACTCTCAGCCTGTAATAACAGCAAAATGATAAATTGAAAGGATAAGATACAAAAAAGGTACAGAACTATGGACAAGATGAATAATATGCATGGTGTTTACCTGCTTGTCACCTAGCTTAATAACACCACTCTCAATCATTTCCCTATACAAGTCATTACCCTCTCTAGTACGTTCCCCAACACCGGCAAACACTGAGAAACCACCTGAGCACCAAAAGAAGTAATATAAGAAAAACAAAGTAGAAATTAGGAACCAGCCACAAATATAATGTAAAACCAACCATGAGCTTTAGCGACATTGTTGATAAGTTCCATAATAAGCACTGTCTTCCCTACACCAGCACCACCAAAAAGCCCAATCTTCCCTCCTCTTTGATATGGTGCAAGGAGGTCAACAACCTGTAAATATATAGCAAAAGAATAAAGTTTTCAACCTGACCAACATAGTCTCATCCAGACTCGGACAACATCACAACACAATCTGTGAATTAGACCTGGCAATTTTTGACATGACACGCATACAACACGTTTTAATCGTGTATGGGTTTTATAAAATCGTGTTTCATGTCATAATCGTGTCGACACGTTTATGACACGAAAATATATAATCGTGTTTCGTGTCATAATCGTGTCGACATATTTATGACACGAAATTTGTGTCATAAACGTGTAAAACATGCATAACACGTGTAAGACACAGTTAAGAAATGATTAACTAATCGTGTCGTAAACATGTAATCGTGTCATATCTATCCATTTGCATGATTACGACACATTTAATTAATCATGTTATAAACATATAATCGTGTCCCTCGTATTTGTTAACACGTTTAACATGCCATAAACGGGTAGACACGTTTAAATTAACAAATTTATATATATAACACGTTAATTTTCAATATAATTATATAATATATATAAACTATAAATATTATTTTAAACTTTTAATTAAAAAAATTATTTAATATATAAAAACTACTTTAAGTATTTAATTAATATCTATTTTACTTTAGTTATTAGTAATAATATAATTGTTAAGATAAAGGTTAAATATAACCAACATGATTTGTTCATACAATTTCCAATATATTATGATTATAATTTATAAATAATTACTTAAATGTTATATAATATAAATATAAGAATAATATATCATCACCTTATAAACTAATTAAAGTACAAGCTCAATCTTATTAATTAATAATAAAATAGATTTCGTAATTTAAATCTCATATTAAACTATTAAGTTGATTATACATTTGTAGTATGCTACTAACTCATTATTATTAGTAATAAATTAGTAATTGGAAAATAAGAAGTACTAATTAATGTTTATAAGCTCTTATATTAATTTTAACAAATTTTTTATATATTTTAAAATTATGACTCTTAACAGTGTAAATTGTAATTTGTAATTTGTAATTTGTGAAGAAAGAGTTAGAAAATAAAACAACTTGAAAACGGAGGAAAAAGGAAGTTGATTGATAGATTGATTGACAATATTGGTATTAATTCCTGTCCTAATCGTGTTTTCAAGTAATTCGTGTCTTAATCGTGTTTTCGTGCTATTCGTGTTGTAATCGTGTCGTGTCGTGTTAGATATAAATAGATCAATTTTAATCATGTTATAATCATGTCATGTCGCGTATAACACGAATATAAACCGTATCGTGTTCGTGTTTCAAGATTTGACACAATTAATTAATCGTGTTAAGTTCGTATATTAATTAATCGTATCGTGTCATAATTAATCGTGTCGTGTCAAAAATGACACGACACAATGACACAAATTGCCAGGTCTAGTGTGAATAGAAGTTCATCCAGATACAGCATAGCATCTTTCAACAGAAAAGGGGGGGGGGAGAACAGCCTAGCATCAAAGACATACAAAATTGCAAGCAAAAATTAGCACCTTTATACCAGTGACAAGTATCTGCTGTTCGGTAGCTTGATCGACAAAAGCTGGTGCTTCTCTGTGAATGGGCAAGAAATGGTCGGTTTCTGTTAAACATTAACTCGGTTAGACTTTTTCATCCGCACACTATAAAGAAAACATTTCAAATAATTAAAAAGTTGGCAAATCTCTTACTGAGTTCGCCCTTCTCGTCAATAGGCTCTCCAATTACATTTATGATACGACCAAGAGTAGCTCTACCTACAGGCACCTAACAAGAACAAGCAAACATGATTAAGAAGTTAATGAAATTCAAAACAAGAGTGCTATCCGCTAGGTAAGTACAAATTGGTAAAAAGCCCATAAAAGGATAAGACTATGGAATGAAGAAAACCAAAAAGCCAAGCTCGATAAACGAGGGAGAAGCATCAAGTCCATGAGCAAAATACCCAAATAAAGATGACACGTCAAAGGCATTAAGAATAGTATTATAAATTCAAAGGGCAACATAAGCTGTATGGAGTTGACCAACTGAATAATAAGTAACGGATTTTAATAAGATGCCCAATAGTTTTGACAGAAAAATTCACTGAAAATTGACTCTAAAAAAAAAGTAATATTTGGGTAAAAAGTTTCTCACTTCTTCTAGATCAGATTCCAATAAAACATAACTCAGATCCATAAAACGAATCAGATATTCATCTTTTCCACTTCATATCCATGTTTCTAGCTCCAAACACTAAACAAATCAAAAGCAGAAGAAATCTACAATAAAAATATCATTATTTTCAAGAAAAAGTAAAACACCAAGAGAAGAGACTCTTTACAGTGATAGGAGATCCGGTGTTGAGTACGGGCTGCCCTCTAACAAGTCCCTCGGTTCCATCCATAGCAATGGTCCTAACCATGTTTTCACCCAAGTGCTGAGCCACTTCAAGCACAAGCCGGATTGAGTGGTCCATCACCTCAAGCGCCGTTAATATCGGAGGCAAACCCTCATCGAATCTCACATCGACAACGGCACCGATCACTTGACAAACCCGACCGATGGCTCCTGCTCCTGTGAACTCATCAGTGATCTTACCTCCGCCACCTTTCTTAGCGGGAGGAGGCTGCGGTGGAGCAGGAGAAGCAGCTGCAGCCGCAGATGTGGCGTACTCAGCGTCACGTGAGAGAAAGTAGGCACAAGGAAAAGGGCGGCGCGTGGGGAAAGGTGAAGGCAGGCGAGGGCTAAAGTCTGAAGATTTGGACAGAGACCGGCGAGAAGTAGAGCGGAGGAGAGAAGAGAGGACTCGACGCGAAGCCATTGATTAGGGCTTCCAGAGAGAGGCTAGGGTTTGACAAGGGGAGCTTTTTTGGGTGTGAGATCAGCTTGTTGGGTTACTTGTTCAATAAATGGGGCTAAAGGCTGAGGGACAGGGGTCGAATATTCTTTCCCATTCGGGATAATTCCAAAAAAGTGGAAATGAAATTTAAATTATTAAATTAGGGAAATCGAGAAAATTAATGATAATTGTAGGAAATAATAATTATTTAAATATTAATAAGGAGAAAGTTATTTTATCTTTTATCTTTTATCTTTTATCATTGCTTGCTGACGTAAAGCGGGTTGGATTTTTTAGAGCTAACAAAATGAACCCAAATTCAAAAATCTATTCGAAAAAATTTGAGTTTGAGCATAAATTGAACCCGATTTAATTAAAAAGTTAATGATCCGAATCTGAAAAAACTTAAATCTGAATGGCTCAAACCCGAATTGACCCGAACTCGAGTTCAACTTAAACACGAACCTAAATTTAATACTAAAAATAAATATGAAGAAATTATAATTAAATAATTTTTTATAAATCAAAAATTTTAATAATGAATTTTATTTTAATATTCCTTTAATAATTTAATTAAATATTAAAAACGTAATTTATATTTT
>JBBYHL010000014.1:11506648-11700944 GCA_038381835.1 Adansonia madagascariensis | reverse complement strand
AATATCTATAATTAATATGTAATAAATAATTATATATTTTATATATAATTTACGGAGAGTCGATTTTTAATATATATTATATTATAATAAATAATATATATCATATAATATATTATATATAGTATATATAATATATTAATAAATATAGTATATATTAATTTGAGATTTAATATAAAATCTATTTTTATGTTTTATTATTTGTAAATGGTAATTCGAGATTTAATATAAATTTTTTTATTTGTAAATGATATTTTAAAATTTAATATAAAGTATGTTTTTATTTTTTATTATTTTTAAATAGTAACTCAAGATTCAATAAAAAATATTTTCATATTTTTTATTATTTCTAAATACTATTTTTTATATATATAATTTATATATATAGTTTATATATATAAAAGAGTTGGTTAAGAAAGCAAAATTAAATTGTAATCACAATCTCTTTATGAATAATTATAATAATTATTATTTTTTTAAATAAATTTTTTTATTTTCTTATTTTATAAAAATTATCACTTTATATCACTTTTATGAAATTATCCTTAAACTTTTCATCCAAAAACTTATATTCATTGAAGCTTACGGGAAGCTTATTATAAAAGTCTTATTCTAGAATTTCCCTTATCCTGATAGACTCAACAACTCGAATAGTCTAACAAACCTATGTTGGTCAAGTTTTGATATAAAATTTAATGATTCAAATTAGTTCAACCTAACATTAATCATTACTTATCTAATAAATATAATTTTTATTTAAATTTAATTATAAAATATATAATAATTAATATTATATAATAAATAAAGTTACAAACTAAATTAAAATTTTAAAAATTTGAAATGACGACCGAACTCGATCCAAAACAGATCTTGACCTCGGTTCTTGTTTGAACCGTTAGATAGATTAGGAACAATCCAGTACTTCTAGAGGGGTAGATAAATCAAAGAAAAACCAGGTGCCACAACGCAGGCAGTTAGGAAAACCAAATCCAATCAAAATGGTTTTTACTTTATATTAATTCCAAGTATCTCTGTTTTGCGGTGTGGCTTAAGCCTTGAATCGAAACAAGAAAGGAAAGGGGGAAATGGAAGAAAACAAGATGAAGAAGAAGAAAGTGATGGTGGCAATAGACGAGAGCGAGTGCAGCCACTATGCTCTCCAATGGGCTCTTGATAACCTTTCTCACACTCTCTCTGCTTCTCAGCTTTTCATCTTCAAAGCACAGCCTTTGCTCAATTTTGCTTACCTTTCTGCTTCCACCTACGGCGCAGCTCGTACGCTTCTCTTCTCTTCTCTGCTTTTCCTTTTTTTTTTTTTGGGGGGGGGGGTTTCTTTTTCTTGTTATGATCTATTCAAAAATCAAAATCTCAGTTGCATATTGATCTTATTTTGCAAAATATTAATATGTGATGAGCCACAGCTCTGGATTTGATCACCACCGCGCAAGAAAATCAAAAGAAGCTCACTTTAGCTTTGTTGGAGAAAGCCAAGGACATCTGCGCCAAGAATGGGGTATAATAATTAATTTATTTCTTTCTATGATTTCTTTTCTGATTTCTATATGTTTAGCAATTGTGCCTTTTTATCTCTTTGTATTTCATTTCTAATCTAACTGTTAAGACTCAAGATTATGCTTCTAAAAATATATCAAAGCATTTAAACTGATATCATAAATTAAAAGTGTTGTTGACCGAAGTTGCTGAAAAAATTGATCTTATCTTCTAACATTTATGAACATGTTAGTTCAACCCCTTCTCCGTACCTCATATCTATGTAACCAAGTCCGGGTGAACGTCAAGTATATATTAGATATAGATATACTCAATTATATATACATTTATATAAATATGTATTGGAAATAAATGTGGATACAAGAACTTTAAGAAAAATGAAGTGTGAGTAAGAGTGCAGGCAAATCTAACTTCATGTTTAAAAAATGGTTAAGTGTTAGTTTTTTCCTGCCACAGGTTGATGCAGAGACTATGACAGAAGTTGGGGACCCTAAAGAGAAAATATGTGAAGCAGTGGAAAAGCTCAATATTGAGTTGCTTATATTGGGAAGCCATAGTCGAGGAGCAATACAGAGGTTAGTCCACAGTATGAACGATCTTAATTTAATTGGCTTTCTTATTGTATAAAGGCTTGCAGACTAAATACATGTACAAATTTTGTTGGAAACAGGGCTTTCTTGGGAAGTGTCAGTAATTACTGTGTCCACAATGCCAAGTGCCCTGTTCTTGTGGTAAGGAAATCAGCTTGAAAGGATTAATGTTTGATAGTAAGTGAAGTCTATTACTATAGTCGATTACCAATTTAGTGGTTGATAAGATAAAGTGAAAAAGCTTGTGTTTCAATATGTTTCTGAAAATTGTGTGTTGATCAATATGTTTGAGGATTAATGGTTGTAAATAAATGGATTTGTATGCAAGTGGACGAAAATTGTGTTTATGAAAAATAATAAATAAAAAGAAGTTACCGGATTATTATTGGATTTGAGTTTATTTTGGATGGATATTCAAATCATCTAAGTTGAATCATTTCAAATACACACAGCTACAAAGATCAACAGAATTTTTTTAAAATTAGAATATAATAAAATTATTTTTCTTAGAAAACTTGATATAAATGATATTATAATTTATCTGTTCAGTCACTATGAGTATTTTTGTGTGATTTTTACTCGATTAATCTTTTTTTTTCCTAAAAAAATAAAAATGAGTGAAAATCTATTGGGGCTATCCAATATGTTAGAAAAATAAGGGAGAAAAGAGATTATAGGATGAACTCTAAAGCGTGAAAATATTTTTTTAAAGATTTTTTAATGCTTTCAAGATTCAACAAAGTCATAAATTTCTAAAGCAAAAATAGCGAGTAGAACATAAAGGTCTCCTTTAATGGACAATGTAAAATAACATTTGTTAGTAATTTGTCTTTTGGCATAAGTTGTGCTCTTATATAACAAATCTTTAGGTAAATCTCATGCCTTTACACAATAGCTTTTATAAATGTTGTGTTCTTTTAACATAACAATTCTAATATAATTGATAAAATATAATTTTTTTGGTTTAATTATTATTAAATTGCTTTGAAAATTAAAAATGAAAAAAATAAAAAATAAATTGCATCAACAAATTTAAACTGAAGTGTTTATTTTTTATGTTAACTAATTATTAGTCCACTAAGTGAGCATAGCACTTTTGGGCCCAAAGCACTTTCAATTGTCCACCTGTAAGAATATCTTATTATATATTTTTTGTTCTTGATTTTTTTAAGCAATGTGCGATTAGCTTTCACCAACATTGTAAAATACTAACAAACCTTCGTTAGTTTGGAATGTTGGCAGCTTAATTTTGTTGTTTTTCTCTTAAATAACTATTATGCATATAAGAAGACATCTCTCAATTTGAAATATCAACTACCGAATGTATCTTAAAATTTTAATGAAATTGTTGGTGTTTGTAGATTAAACCACAATTCTTTGTAATAAAATTGAAGATGTGCCATACATAATATTTATTCCTATTTCTGTCAGAAGTTTTTCACTTTTAGCACTAAATGGCCATGTTTTTATCTTGTTCTTTATAAACATGTACAAGAGAAGTCCCTAATTCTTCTTGTTGAAACGGCACCAACTTTTTATGTTTATATAGGTAAAGTTTTTTAATATCCTTATTGCTTTAGACAGGTAAACAATAAACAATAAACTTTATTGATGATAGTTAGACATATTCTCTATAAGTAATAGATCGCATTAGTATAAAATTATCTTCGAAGTGGGTTTTACTAATGCATTAGAGACACATAACAATAAATTGTTTTTGCACTTTAAACTTTATAATTAGAGGTTGCTAATTAAAATTGAGGGTTCTCATTATTGGTGTCTAATATTAGGGGTTTTAAACTCATTCTTTTTGTAGTACTACTTATTGTCTCGTGATAATACTTTAATTAAAGGATTTGTCAAATTGTTAGCAGATTTCATGTATGTTATGGTAATTACCCATTAAAGATCAATTCTAAAACGAATCATATTCCTAGATTTGACTTTACGCATAATAAATATTACATCTTTACTGAATAAAATAAACAAGATTTACAGATACAATGCGTAGCGAAAAAATACAAGAAAAAATTGTGTTTACATGTGATTAAAAAATTTGTATCAACAATACTCATAAAAATCGAGATCATACCTCCTCAAAGGCTCGTGACTTTGAGGGAAAGATTCTTGCAAAATGATCTACCAAGAAAGATAATGTTCAAGGTACTCTGAGATCATAAGTGTTTCAAGCATAACGTATCTAATGGTAATCCACATGGATGGCAGAAGGAACCTTCATAAGGTCCGAGGTTTCTCTAATGCTAGCTAGACTATCTTGGGATCTTAAATAAAATGTATAGTTGTTGGTTTTTTTCTCAACAATGAATCAAGACCGTTTCTTGATCGTAAAGAAAACAAACAGCAATAATGGAGGAGAAAGAAAAAGTTGATGCTAATCTTTTAGCAATTGATCGAATTTAGGGTTTGAAAAAATCACTTATTCAAATCATATTAACAATGTAATTATATAAATGGTAAATTAGGTTAAGTTATTAAAGATTGGAGCAAGATCCACTTAATTTAATGATTGGCTTAAATTATTGTCCATTATGGAGATAGTTCGAACAAGATCAAACTTTCTTAATCCAGATAAAACTCTTTTATCTAATCTAACCAAGATTGGGCCAAGCTACTCACTGCTTAGTATCTTGGCCTACTCCAATATTGATTGGGTTTTGTTTTATTTAAGCCAAACCCTAGTCTATGTTTAATTGGGGATTGCTCAAAATAAAGGCTATTAGATTAACTAGTTAAGGTTTTGGCTAGCTTTAAATTTAAATTTAAATTAATTCTCAATTAAATTTTTTGCTAAGTAAACCAATTTCAATTTATGTTAATCCAAATAAATAATTATCAAATAATTATTTAATTCACCTTAACAATTAAGTAACATAAATCGGTCAAGATTAAGATTAATACAACCTTAATAAAATGTTTACAATTAGACATTGTTTTGATAAAAAGAATCTTATCTTTTTTGCAATATTAAGACATTCAAGATTAGATTTCATAAATCTAATTCATGCCTTAATCAATTTAACTAAATTAATAGAATTAAGTCTTCCTTAATGTATTTTCATTTAACTAAGTCATAATTAATTCTAATTTTAATCCAATTAATGTTCTATTGTGTATGACCCATTAGGTTCCAACATGTTGGCAATAAACATAATCAATGTTATTAATCACGTTCATAGGCCAAGAGTCAAATTTATAACTTAACATGACCACCCAAATGTTGAAGAGTCAATGTGACCGCATTTAAACATTTTAGTGACCAGCCTATCAGTATAATTTGTTCATTTCACTAAATATCTTGGATTGAGCATGAGCATGTCATTGATAACATTGTCAACATTATGAATTTAGAGAAACTATTTGTCCTTAAATTCATCATGCTTTGGCCAAAAACTTCTCATTTCCTTTACATTAGGGTGAACGAATTCCCATTTTAAAGAGAAAAAACTTGAATTCTATTCAATCATTATTAAGTTGAGTCAAGCTATTGAGTAAGTTGAGTTCGAGTTTATTATATCCTATTCAAGTATCTAGCAAGCTTAATCAAACTTTTTATTTATAATATATATTTTTAATATTTTAATATAAATTATACCTTTAATATATACTTAAAAACTCCTAAAACCTAATTTTTTTCCTACGGTTCATTTCAACTACAACTTTTCTTTTCTCTTTCCAGTCATCATTTTGACAAACCACAAAGCCTCAAAACCTAATCAAGCTTCCTTCATTCTCCCAAAAATCACCTTTTAGCTTATCTTCCTAAACTCAATTTGGCCTTGGAGACTTAGTGCCTTCTCATCTCGTTCATCTACTATTTTTTATTGTCAGCTCTAGTCATGCACCGCATAATGTTCAAGTTTGTCTCATTATAAAATTCAACTTTTTTTTTAACTTTTTGCTTTCTTATTCCTTTAAGTGATTATTGTTATGTTTTCATAAAACAAAATCTAGTTAGTCAAAGACTTAGGGGACTAAGCTACGAAAGATTTTGAAGTTATGTTTAATTATTGGTAGATTATAAGATTTTCAAGGCTAGGTGTTTTTTTGAAGCTTGTGTTGCTATTTCTATTTAAATTTTATGATTAGACCATGCAATTTGTGTATTCGTGCCATGTTCATATTTTGTGTTATGTCATAATTGTCTTTAAATATGATATGTTGATAATGCATATTACATAGATTTGGGACATGTATTATATTGTGTTTTAATTACTTTATGCATATCATATTTGTATAATTGTATTCAATGTTAAGTATGTTTAATTGGGATTTTTCCATGTAGTTTATTTTTCCTTTTTATATTATTTTCAAGTGAGCTTTTGCTAGAATTTATTTATTTGTAAAGGCTTTAATCTATACTTTGGTAATTTTATTAGCCTTGCTTCTTACTCTTTAGCTTTCTTGGCTTTTATAAAACTCTTTTAGCTTTGAAAAAAGGTTATAATTGGTCCATAAATTATCATTATATCATTTTTAAAAAATTTCATCATTTAAATAAAAAAAATTTGTATATTAAACTAGCTCAACCTTGAGTATTTAAATTAAGTAAATGAGCTTAATTGAGTCAAGCTAGAATAGTTCAATTTTATCTTTATCAACCTCAAACTTAAAAATAGTATTTAATCGAGTTTGAACTGAATTTCAAACTGTGAGTTTACTATTGAGCTTAGGCTTTTCACTATTCAAACTTGGTCGACTCGTATCGATTATAACCATGAAGTGGGTCATGACCTCTGGTTTTTAAAATTTTGTATGTATATATATGGTAGGTGTTAGCTCAAATATAAGTTGAACCAAGAGGGGTTGAATCGGTTTTATAGAAATTTTGACAAATTATTGACTTTAATCAATACTTGTGAAGAAATAAAGATAAAAAAAAGTTAAGAAAAAAGATCAAGCATGAGATGTATATTGGTTTAATCCCTTAACTCGGCACCTACGTCCTCTTTTACTAGTATGATTTTCAAATCTACTAATAAAGATTACCTTTGAGGCCAAGGTATAACATTACAATCTCTATCTTTCAAGGCTAAGATAGAATCTCTAATCCCTGTAAGTATTATGCCTAAATACTTAAGTGTTTCCCTCAAGTTCACATAACCTTTGTGATATGAGAAGAAGTTTGCAAACTTAGTAATTCTTCTAGTAGGTAAGTTTTTGCAGAGATTAAGTAGAATAAATGAAGAGATACCATTAAATGAAATGCCTAGTACAAAGTGTATGAGACTTGAGTATAAATGATAGTTTGAATAAGATCAAGAGCACTAAGTTTTTTTCCTCCTTGATTTCATGATGAATCTTGAGTATCTCCTATTGCTTAAAGTGTTGTGGATCTCTATTAATAGCTTGGGTATGAATTATTACCTTTCGGCATTAAATGCAATTGAAATGAGCCGCTGAATGCCACATTCTTGCGATAAGGTATTGATACATTCAAACAAGGTATTGATACTTCCCTTTAAAAGCTTTGAAAAATATAACCATGACAAGGTAATGTATCGATGCTTTAATACTTTATAACTACCGATAATTCTAAGCAATCTATCAATACCATTTTGCTTTTTAAAACCACAGCTAGTGGAATTTTTCTATTGATACAGGTATTGATAATGTATAAATACATGCTCTTTATTTTCAAAAAAAATATTTTAAAAGCATTTTAAAAGACTTTAACAAGTTCCCAAAATATTTTGAACATAAATTTGCATTTCAGAAAAATGTAATTTTGAGAAAACTAAGGGATTAAATTGTTGGTATATACCTTTGAACCAGTCAAATTGTGACACAGGATACATGGTCAAATAATATCATACATGTTACAAAGCTTAAAGTAACATAGGGTTTCCTTTATGTTAGTGACATGATTAACATTCAAGCAAACACTAATTGGATAATGCCCTTGAAACACAATGGCTTTCCAAAGATAATAATGAGTTACGCTAATAAGATCCTTGTGCATCAAAGTCTTGTTTCTAAAAATGTTTGTAGTCATCATATTATGAAGATGGTGCATTGACAATGCATAAAAACTAGTATATGCCAAGACTTCATGCATTGGATGCATGCAACCCTTTAATCTCAAAAGGATTGAAGTATATAAGATACTTGGAGGTAGCATATGGGTGCTTGTTTTTTGAAAACAAGTTCACTAAACATAGCCCAATTGAGAACTCCATTTGGTATAAGTCACTCAAGTGTCTATGGAATATGTTCTCATGCATCAGTCATGTATAATAGTCCTTTGACTTGTGATACCAAGTCATTTCGTATAAGGACTGTTATGCTTTGATTCCATCACGAATGAGGTTTATAATAGATGGATTCTTATGGTGGGATGGTTTTGGGTACAACATGAATCATATGGTAGATGAATGAATGATCTAGATAGGATTTACCACTTCGAATGACATTGGAGACTAATCTCGAGTGTTCTTAACTATGATTAATTGGATTAAAATCTTTGGCTAAAGCATAATGGGTTACAAGGAATAGTTCCTCATAGATCCATGATCATTATCCATGAGTTACAAGAACAAATATGGATAGAGGTTTAGGTAGACATTGCACCATGTTGATCTTCTATCCATGATATATGGTAAAGAGACCACAGTACGCTAAGAGGCTAGTTACTGAAAGGTTTCTTTAAGGTCACACTGACTTTTTCAATATTTAGGTGGTCATGATGGGTTCTTAGATACCGCTCTTGATCTATGAACATGATTAATAAGTTTATTTATGTTCATTGCCAACACGTTGGGAACCTAATGGGTAATGCACAATAATGTAGATCTATTAGATTAAATCCGAGATTTAATTGAGTATGACTTGATTAAATAAAAGATAATTTAAATGGAGAACTTAATTAAATAGTTCAATAAGTTAAGACAAAATTAGATTTGTGAAATCTAGATTCTTGTGTTGTCTAAGTAAGACATTAAAAAATCATATTGTCTTATTAAAATAATGTCTAATTAGTACATGTTATATCAAGGTGGAAAAACCTTATCCTAGTTGAAATAGGATTTCTACTAGACTAGGGATTTGATTATGAATCAAAATTTTCTATCACATCTCTTAAACTAAATACCTTGGAATATTATTGTAATATTAATTATTTGATAATTAATGTCAAACAATATTATGAACTAGTTAAAAATAGTTTTAACTAATTTAAGGATTTTATGGTGATAAAATCCATAGGGATGTGTGTATACTAGCTAATTTATGTTTTTCAATTTATTTATTTAATTTTTTTCATAATTATTGATAATTATATTTATTAAATAATGTTATTTATGTACATAAAAAAAGAAATTACTTAGATTAAATTCAAGAAAACATAAGATTAGTCCAAAGAACCGTATATTGTGCCAATTACAAGGATTATGGTCTAAGCTTATTGGCCGAATCCAATGGCCAAATAAAGAATTGATTTCGGCCAAGGCATGGAAAAGAAGGGCTGATTGTAACGTTTGTGAAACTAAGGTTGGTTAAATTAAAACAACTAAAACAAGGAAAATAGTTTCACTCGATTTAGGAGTTTTGATTAAGTTAAAACTCTTCCATCCTAAGTAAAGCTTGGGCTAGGATTAAGCTATATATAAAGACTTGTTAGGATAGAAAAATTAGAGGTTTTATTTTGACCTAATTTGAGATGAAAAATATTTTTAAGGGTTACAAAATATTTTCAGTGTTTCCACTATATTGCTATCGCTTTATTTTCTCATTTTTTGTTTATTACGCCAACCACCACTAGCAAGTATTCTTGGTTTTTGTTTGGTAAAGCAAGAAAGATTATCTTTTGGTTGCAGGTTTGCTGCCCTTGTAGCTATTGCTAGAGAACCATTGGGCCTCAAGAAGGTTTCAATGATCACTTATGGGGATATGTGTACTGCTTATGGTCTTCAACAAATCCTATAGGAAGCCTAGTTGATTTCTTTCAAGATTCTTGGGGTCGATTTATTTTAGATGTCAAAATCTAGAATTCAAGAAAATCTAATTGTTTTTCTGATTACTATTTCTGCTGCTTTATTCTTGATATTTTGTTGATTTTTGAAATCCAGTATATGCATGAGGTCAGACTTTACGGGATACGAGATCCCTTCACAAACATGTTTATATAAATTTCAAAGTACTTTTAAAAATGATTTAAGAAAAAAATACATTTAAACTTAAGCTAATCAATCTTAAGAGTGTGTTTATCCAAACCATAAACAATTCAAAGTCTTATGTTTAACTAATTCTTATATTTATATGCTAGTTATTATTTTTTTGAACTTAAATTTTCAATTGATTAACCCAAGAAATTAGAATGGATATTCAAGTTTTTTTCTTTTTTAAGTTTGATTCCTTTGTAGGCTTATCTGTGGGTAAGGCTATTAGTTCAATCTGGTAAGTCTGGCCTATATGGATCCGGCTTTGAATAAGGTTTCCATAAATTCAAGTCGACCCAAATTATTACTTTAATAATAGAAAATTTTAAAAATTTTAGTTATAAAAAAAATATAAATATTAATATAAAAAATGATATTTTGATATTATTATGAATAGTAAAACAAGCTTTCAAGGCAATCTAACTCGAGCCTAGGCTAAAAAACTTCAAAAAAGTTAAATTGCAATCTAATCTGATCTATGACAAGTCTATTCCTTTACAATTTTATGCTTATTTCTTTACTTTTTTCAAACTCTATTAAGAAAATAATACTATTTTTTATTGCCTTTTAAATTTATCTATTCGCTTTAATGGTATATGTTTATATTTACCTTTCTAAAAATTTGGATTCCAATTAAAGTAGTAGTTTTAAATAATATTATAAGAAAAGAAAGAGATCAAGACAAAGGAAACATGAGCTTAAATAACTTACTTCTCCAGGAACTAGTTTTGGTACTAGCTTTTCTTGTGTTTTTCTATATATTTCTTGAATAAGAATATGCCTTTATGTAGGGCTTAAACATACATGGTAAAAGGAAGACACATTTTTCATATGTACCATATTCATATACATTTACCATCATCATTAAGGACTTAGTGTCTAGCCATACTAAGTACATAGCCATCCACCATTTAATACATATTTTACAACACTTCCTCTTAGATGATTATCGTTAAAATCTAGCTTTTATGTAATCACCTTTGATTTGTATATTGTGCTATCTTTATGGAATATTGTTGGCTTATCATTTTCCACAAATAATCTACATGTTCTTCCAATATGTTGAATCATAATTCTTAATCACATGCACTCATAACTTGCTTCTTTAATAGCCAATATTTCTAAGCAGTTTCATGAAGTAGAGGTGATTTTTTTTATAGATCAGCATGAGATAGCGGTATCATCACATGTAAAGACATATCCTGTTTGTGACCTAGCCTTGTGAGGATCATAAAGATATCTAGTATCAGCATATCACAGTCCATTTGAGTAAAACAAACCCATATTAGATGTGCCATGAAGATAACAAAGAACATATTTTACTCTATTCCATTTTCTTTGTGTTCATGCAAAACCAAACCTTGCTAATAAATTGACAACAAAAGCCATACCTAGTCTAGTATAATTTGCCAAATACAAAAGTGCTCCTATTGCACTAAGTTATGGTATTTTAGGACCAAGAGTTTCTTCATCATCTTTTCTTGATCGAAAAGAATCATTTTTTACGTTAATTAAACAAACAACTATTGGAGAGGTCAACGGATAAAATTTATCCAATAAAATTGTTTCAAAATCTTTTCTACATAAGATGATATATAAATAAAAGTTTTATTTGTTAAATGTTCAACTTGGAAACTAAGAAAAAAATTTTATTTTCCCAAGATCCTTCATTTCAAATTTATTCTTTAGGTAGTCAACAATTTTTGATATCTTTGATGGAGTCCCAGTTATGTTTAAGTCATCAACATAAACTATGATACTAAATTCATAATTTATTTTCTTGCTAAAAATATATGAACAAACAACTCATATCCATTTTTCATTAAATATTCACTTAGACGGTTGTCTCACATGCATCGGATTGCTTTAATAGATACAAGGATCTTTGTAGTTTAACAAAGTACATTTGCAGAGGTTTTGAATTATATGTTTCAAGCATCTTAAATCTTTCAAGGATTTTCATGTATATGTCATTATCAAATGACCCATATAAGTAAAAATGTCACAATGTCTACTAGACATATGTCAAGTCCTCTGGAGACCACAAAATTAATTAAATTCTAAAGGTGAATGCATCTATAATAAGAGAAAATGTCTCTTTATAATTTATATCAGGATTTTGTGGAAAAAAAACCTTATGCTACAAGTCAAGCCATGTATCTCACAATTTCATTTGACTCATTTCTTTTATGTACAAAAGCTTATCCAATGGGTTTGACATATTTAAGTGTCTATATTATTGGTCCAAATATTTTACACTTGGTTAATAAGTTTGGTTTAGCTTTAGCCTATTCAATGCGTTTGACATTCTTTTACGGTTTAAGACTTCAAGCTCATCATCATTGACAATATTAGATGTAATTGTATATGTAACATAACAAATTTTTAGATTTTAATGAGATCTCATAGTTTTTCGATACCAGAACCACTTCCAGGGTTATTTAACTAGAAAAATGGGGTTATTGATCTATATCACTTTTGCTTTTTTTGGAGCATCACTTTAAAGTATTTCATTTCCTTTTTCTTTTAAGGAATAAAATCTTTTGCACCAATAGGTCAACCGTGCTAGAAGCATACTTTAGATTCATTGGCTGCCACATCAATAAGATGTCTTTTAGGGACAATTAACAGTGCACTTGCTAGTCAATACATGTGATTTGGTGACCTATAAGGTGTTAGTAAAAATATTTGGTAATTGATTTACAGTACTCTGCAAATGAATTATTCTTTGAACTTTAAGTTTACATTGATTTGTACGTGTATCAATATTAAACAATGCTAGTGCATTCCAAACAAATTTTTTGTGCTTTTAATCCTTTACCTCTTTCTTCCTCTAATGAAGGAAAAATTGATTCTACAAATTGACAATCTAAAAATCCTACTTTAAAAAAGATCATATGTTAAAGGTTCAAGATATCTAATAATAGATGAAGAGTCATAACCAACATAAATTCCAAGATGATGTTGAGGACTCATTTTAGTTCGCTTAAGAGGCAATAGGAACATATACAGCACAACCAAAAAATTTTAAAATGAGAGATATTTGGTTATTGATCACATCCAAGTTACAAAGGTGAAAAATTCTGAAATGCAATTGGTTGGATTATGAACTAAAAATGCAGCACCTACAATAACATGGCTCTAAGTAAATGTGGGAAGTCTTGTTCTCATAAGCATAGTTCTATCAACATATCATAAATGCTTAATGATTAATTTTGCTAAACCATTTTCAGTATAAATATATGTAATAAGATGTTCCAAACCAATTCTAATGGACACATAATAATCATAGAATGTGTTTGATGTAAATTCTCTAACATTATCTAAACAAATTGTCTTAATAGGATGCTCGGGAAAACTTGATCTTAACTTTATTATTTGAGCAAGAATTTAGCAAAAGCAGCATTACAAGTTGAAAGCAAATAAACATTTGACCATTGCATGTATGCATCAATTAAAACCATGAAATACCAAAATCATCCATAAGATGAGTGAATTGGACCACAAATATTTCCTTGTATTTTTTGTAGAATAGTAGGAAACTCAAAAGATAATGTAGATAGAGAAGGTCTAATAATTAATTTACCTAGAGCACACGAAGAACAAAAAATAATCAAAAAATAAAAGGATTTTTAATCATTTAATAGGTGTTCACGTGTATTTTCAATAATATGTCGATTATAATTGTGCCTAGATGGCTGAGACAATTATGCCAAAGTATAAAAGTTTTAGGATTTGAGCATTTCTGGTGAATAAAATTTGATTCAACCATCTTTATTTTTATGAAATATAAGCCAAATGAAAAACTTGAAAGTTTCTCTAATATGAACTTCTGGTTTAAAATTGTGAATGTAATATAAAGATATTTCACATCACTCTCATTTTTTGTTTCAACATGATACCGATTGTGACATATCTTTGAAACTTCAAAAATTTATTTAGGAACCATTAAAATAAAATGCATCATCAATATAATTTTGTTCCATTTGTGAACATAATGTGGACTTTTCTAGCTATCAATTGCATTTGTAGAACCAAGTATTGTATTAATATTAATTTTAGCGAATGTTAACTGTAAGAAATATTTTCATTATTACATTAATTTTAGCTAATGTTAATTGTAAGAAATATTTTCTATCACAAAGAATTGTGCAAGTTATTTCCTACTAAACATATGTTATTTTCCATAATATTAGTTTTATTTTGCATTGTTTAGTTAACTTTTACTTTTTAGAATTATGGGTCTAATAATTTTTTTTTCTATTGTGACCCTTTTTACCATCACAGTTTCATCCATGACTTTGAAAAAATGTCGCGTTCATTTCAAGGAATAATGAGTTTTGGAATCTTGTAATCATAGTTGTATCTACTCATTTCAAGCTTTTGAAAGAATCACCATTTTTTGGTGTTCATATATCTCTTTCAAACTATTTTAAAGTCCCGATGAATCTTTAACAATAAGGTACTTAGCTTTCAATTCTTCGTGTAAATGATGCTGAAGGAAAATCATTACTTTTGAGTAATCCTTTAGAGATGCTTGGTTTCCTTTCAATAATATTTCCAATATTCATAGCATTAAGACGAATCAAGTACCCATGATAAATAATTTCTTTTAGAAATATCAAGGGTAAATAATTCAAGTTTCGTAAGATTTAATACTATATAATTAATAGATAATAAAAACAAATTACAACATAATTATGTTAATTTACCAAAATCATAAATAATGACATAAGAATAATTTATAAATATATGCAATATATAATGAAGCTTGATATTTTATCTAAAATAACAATTAGTAGAAACTATTAAAAGAAGAACACAAATTAATCACATTTTTTTTCATATTCTCATTGTGAAGATTAAAGGTCACATAAATTTTATAAAATATGTTCTTTCACAAATTGTTTCTCTTCATAAGACTAATACAATCATATAGATTAATCCTCTTTAGGAGACTAAAAACAATATAAATTTGTCATTTTAAGTGACAAAATCATATAAACAGAACCTCTTCTAGAGATTAATCAAAACAAACTTTATAACCTCTTCTAATGGTAAATATAATCTCATCAAGTGATTAAGTATAGAATTATCATTTTTTTCAGAGGTTAAACATAAAAAATTACAATATCTTCATAAGTTTAAATATTTATATGTTTTACCAACATGGACAAAGAAAAATAAGGTAAAATAAATTTGACTTTATAGGTGAACTATAAGTGGGAAAAAAATTCGTACCTTATATTTCTAATCGATTAGAGCTTTGTGCTGATAACGTGTTATAAATAAAATTAAAAGAAACGAGAGAGATCAAGACAAAAAAAATGAGCTTCAATAATCTAGTTTTTTAAGAACTAGTTTTGGTACTAGCTTTTATTATATTTTCCTATATGTTTCTTGAAAAATATGCCCTGATGTATGATGAAACATACATAGTAAAAGGAAGATACATTTCTTAATACTAAGTACCGTATTCATATACATGTACAACCATTATTAAGAACTTAGTATCTAACCATACTAAGTACCTAATCATCTACCATTTAATATATATATTTTACAACAGTAGTCAATATCTATTAATATTATAATTTTTATTTTTATATTGGCATATATCAATATTAGTTTATTTTATGTACCCTATCAAATTGATTGATACTTTTTAGATATATGTTTATAGTTTATTTTTAAGTTTTTTTAATAAAATATGTATTATATATACATGTAAATATATATGTTCATATGCAAAGATAAATTTTAAAATTATAAGTATTTAATATTCAAAACTTTTAAACATCAAATAAATAATTAAAAAATATAATAAATTATTAATTAGGTTCAGTTTGCTAATTTATTAATCATATTTTATTTTTTATTTGATTATCAAAAAATAAAAATGATTATGACAAACATGCATTATAAATTAATTTAAAAAAATAAGTGAATAGATTTTTATTTTAAAATATAAAAAATAAAACCTCATACTAATTGATAATGATAGATAAATGCTAATATTGAATAGTATATATCGATATAGACTCTTTGAATTTTGATGAGATAATATATAATATTATGTGCAATTAAAATATTTTAATAGATATTACATTTATATTATGTATAATTAAAATATAAGTGAGGCCCTTGAAATTTTTTAGGTTGTGCAAGGTCGGGACGACGCACTAAAAATATTAATTAAGAAAAAAAACAAGGGAGAATTCTATAAAAAGGATAATCTACCAAAAAAAATGAAATGTAAAAAAATTATTAAATAAAAAGAAATATCAATTTTTGAAAATGTTAATAAGGAAATAAAATTACCATGATACCTTTAAAGCAAAAACAGACGTTTGGCTTTCCCTTCACTGAGTTCATCTGCTATTTTGAAAATGAAAAAAGAAGATGAACAAGGAGGGCTACTTGTCGAGTCCTTGTCAACTTCGGACAAGGGCTACCAGTAATGTCCGAAAGTGAAATTAAGCTTTGGATATGAAATACTCTATTGCCCATGAATATCATCCTAAATCTATCCCTTAATTTCCTTGCTCTTCTTGTAATCCTTTATTTCATTGTTAGTGTGGAGGTTGACCTTATCGAGTATATTATTCGAAGAAAAGTTATAGGCAAGGAATATGAAGGTATGTTGTACTTATTTTAGGATTGTAGCATTATATTTTTACTTATAATTGATTGATTATGGTCATTAGGATTTAGCAAGAATTTAGAAAAAGTAATATATATGTATATGAAGGATGTAATTTTTTAGGATTCTTAATTGTGGAGAATATAAAGATTGATACATACATTAAGATTCAGTGACATATGGTATAAGTACATTATGCAAATAATGCTTCCATACTAAAAAATGATTCGGAGATGAAATTTACTAAATTGATTTATTTAACATGTAGGGATTCGGCCAATGTATGTTATCATGTAGAAATTAGTATTATCCTAATGAATTGAAGGTCATTGTTTTATTCGTTACTAGGATATGTATAGGGAGATCCTATTCTATGTACTAACATAAGGTTTAGTTGTTAAGAAATCAACTGATATGTAAATTGATCACATCGTTTTTTGCTATTGGAGTAGAGAACATTCGAGGTTAGATTTGCAATGATTTTAATCATCTCAGATGTGTCAAACTTTCAAATACAAGTGTCAAATTAGTTAATGGGTGTAATTGGATTAATAGAGAGGACATTTTGGGATCTGTAAGTCATTTTGGAGTAGGGTTAATTATCATGGTTTATGAGTTTTAGGGTTATTTTATGAATATATTTTTTGTAGTTTAATGGTTACAGTTGTAATAGGCATGTTTGAGAAGTACGAAAGTGTATGGTTGCTTAATGCCTTCCTATGAGTCATCAATCTTTCTATCAAGGTAAGCACCGTTTTAACTTCCCATGGTCATATGGTGGTCCGTACATTCGTATATTAGCATATGTACATTTATTGATGGATATATACATTTGAGTTTTAATGTTTCAAACATGCATATAATGCGTAAGAACATTTGGATATCAGTATAAGGAAATTCAATTATGGTGAAATGTACATTAACTGGATTAGCTAGGGTATGGCTTACATGATCATACATCCTATCCAACCAATGCGCATAATTGATCTATGACATTTTTGTACGGTTTATGGCCATGCAGTTTAGCATAGAATCGATTTTACAGTCTTGTACATTCATTACTTGCTAGTTGTACATTTAGTTATTGTTTGTCATACATTTAGTTATAGTCAGTCGTACATTCATTTATCCCAGCATGTAAATCAAGGCATGCATTCAACTTTTACTTTTAATGTTTCCTACATGAAACCAATGTGTAAAGCATTTTGTTATGCGTGTACCACATACTTGGTGTTATGGTGAAATGTACATTAACTACATTAGGTGTTGTATGCCTTATGTGATTGTCATATATCCTGTCTAACCAATGCGTTCAATTGCTTTTGAAGTTTTTCATACGGTTCATGGACATTTTTTCATGTGTAAAATTGATTTTACGGTCTTGTACATTCATTACTAGTCAGTTGTACATTTAGCTATATTCTGTCGTATATTTAACTATAATGAGTTGTACCTTTAGTTTAGTGAGTCGTACATTCATTTATCTTTACACTTACATCAAAGCATGTGTACCTACTAACGACTCTTAAGGTTTCTTACACAAATCCAATGCATAAATTCATTTCATAATGCGTAACCATGTACTGGGTGTTTATTACTAGTGAAATGTACATTAACTCACTTTAGTTGTTGTAAGCCTTTCGTGATTGTCATACATCCATTCCAACTAATGCGCACAATTATTGTCTGACTTTTTCATATGGTTCATGGACATAAAGTTTAGCGTAGATTCATCTTAAAGTCTTGTACATTCATTACTGGCCAGTTGTATATTAAGATATAGTCTGTCATACATCTAGCTATAAGTAGTCGTACATTTAGTTATAGTGAGTTGTACATCCATTTATCCTTACCCATACATTAAGGCATGCACACCAACTTTTGACTCTTAATGTTTCCTACACGAATCCAATGCTTAAGCATAGTAGGCAATGTGCATACCACATACTTCGTGTTAATTACTAGTGAAATGTACATTTACTTACTTTAGTTGTGTGCCTTGCATGATTGTCATACATCCTATACAACCAATGTGCATAATTGCTTTCTGACTTTCTCATACGGTTCATGGCTATATAGTTTAGCGTAGCATAGATTTTATGGTTTTATGTGTACATTATTGGCTAGTTGTACATTTAGATAGTATGTCATACATCTAGTTATAGTTAGTCATACATTTAGTTATAGTGAGTCATTCATTCATATATCATCATACGTACATCAAGGCATGCGCACTAACTTTTGACTCTTAATGTTTCCTACATGAATCCAATTCCTAAGCACATTTCATAATGCGTATACCACATACTTGGTGTAAATTACTGGTGAGATGAACATTAACTCACTTTAGCTATTGTGTGCCTTGTGTGATTGTCAAATATCTTTTCCAACCAATGTGCACAATTGCTTTCTGACTTTTTCATATGGTTCATGACCATACGATTTAGTATAGAATAGATTTTACAATCTTGTACATTCATTACTAACTAGTTGTACATTTAGCTACATTTATCATACATTTAGCTATAGCGAGTCGTACAATCATTTATCCTTAAAGGTACATCAAGGGATGCATACCAACTTTTGACCATCAACGTTTCCTACACAAATGCAATGGGCAAGCACATTTCATAAGACACGTACCACGTACTAGGTGTTAATTGCTAGTGAAAGGTACATTAACTCACTGCAGCTATTGTACGCCTTAGGTGATTGTCATACATCCTATCCAACCAATGTGCACAATTGCTCTTTGACTTTTTCATATAGTTCATGGCTGTATGGTTTAGCATCGAGTCAATTTTAGGGTCTTGTACATTCATTTTTTTGTAAGTTGTACATTTAGCTATAGTTTGTCTTATATTTAGTTGCAATGTGTGACATTAGTTGTAATTAGTCATATGTTTAGTTACAGTGAGTTGTACATTCATTTACAGTCAGAGTTCTATCAAGGCATGCAAACCAACTTTTGACTCTTAATGTTTCCTGCATGAATCTAATGCGTAAGTGCATTTCATAATGCGCATACCATGTACTTGGTTTTAATTACTTGTGAGATGTATATTAACTGCATTGGTTGTGTACCTTGCATGATTGTCATGTATCCTATCCAACAAATGCACACAATGGCTCTCGGACATTTCCACATGGTTTATGGCTATATGGTTTGGTGTAAGATCAGTTTTATGGTCCTGTACATTCATTAGAAGTGAGTTGTTCATTCAATTATTTTTTGTTGTACATTAGTTGTAATCAGTTTTACATTTAGTTGTAATCAGTCATACATTTAGTTATAGTGAGTCATGCATTCATTTATCCTTAGAGGTACATCAAGCCATGCATACCCATTATTGACTCTTAATGTTTCCTACACAAATCCAATGCAAAAATGCATTTCGTAATGTGTATACCATGTACTTGGTGTTAATTATTGTTGAAATGTACATTAACTGCATTAGTTGTTTTGTGCCTTGCGTGATTGTCATGTATCTTGTCCAACGAATCTACACAATTGCTCTCAGACATTTTCATTTGGTTCACGGCTATACGATTTACATAGGATCGGTTTTATGGTCTATACAATTATTAGAAGTCAATTGTACATTTAGCTATTATCTATTGTACATTTAGTTGTAATCACTTGTACATTTAGTTGTAATTAGTTGTACATGTAGTTGTAGTGAGTTGTATATTCATATATCCTCACAGTACATTAAGGCATGCATACCAACTTTTGACTCTTAATGTTTCCTATGAGAATCCAATCCGTGAGCGCATTTCATTATGCATGTACCTCGTAGCTGGTGTTATGGTCAAGTGTACATTAATTGCATTACCTATTGTATGCTTAATGTAATGGTCTCACATATCCTATCCAACCAATGCACACAAGTGCTCTAGGACTTTTTGATGAGTTTCATGACCATATGGTTTAGCGTAGAATCCGTTTGGTCGGTCTTGTACATTCATTATTGGTCAATTGTACATTTAGGTTTAGTATGCCACACATTTAACTGTAATCAGTCGTACATTTAGTTATAGTGAATCATACATTCATCCCTCACACATACATCAAGGCATGTATACCTACTAACGACTCTTAACGTTCCCTAAATGAATCCAATGCATAAGTGAATTTTGCTATGTGCGTACCACGTATGTTAACACTTTAAATGTACATTAACTGCATTAGCTATTGTATGTCTTACATGATTGTCATACATCATGTCTAACCAATGCGCACAATTGCTCTTTGACTTTCTCATACAGTTTATGGCTGTATAGTTTAGTGTAGAATCAATTTTATGGTATATACATTCATTACTGGCCAATTATGCATTTATTTATCGTTTGTCGTACATTTAGTTATAATCAGTCATACATTTAGTTATAGTGAGTCGTACATTCATTTATCCTCACACGTACATCAAGGCATGCATACCAACTTTTGACTCTTAATGTTTCATACACGGACACAATGCTTAAGCACATTTTGTAATGCGCACTACGTATTTGGTGTTAATTACTCATGAAATATACATTAACTACACTAGGAGTTGTATGCCTTGCATGATTGTCATGTATCTTGTCCAATGAATGCACACGATTGCTTTCAGACATTTTCATACGATTTATGGCCATAGTGTTTAGGGTAGAATCGATGCAAGTGTCTTATACATTCATTATTGGCTAGTTGTACATTTAGATATAGTCTGTTGTATATTTAGTTATAATCAGTTATATATTAAGTTATAATGAGTCAAACATTCATCCTCACACGTGATCAATCCATGCATTTCAACTTCTTACTCTTAGTGTCTCTTACACAAATCGAATGCGTAAGTGCATTTTGTTATACGTGTACCACGTACTTGGCGTTATGGTGAAATGTACATTAACTACATTAGGTGTTGTACGCCTTACGTGATTGTCATATATCTTGTCCAACCAATGTGCACAATTGCTCTTGGACTTTTTCATATGGTTTATGGTCGTAAGGTTTAGCATAAAATCAATACAAATGTCTTGTACATTCATTATTGGCTAGTTGTATATTTAGCTATAGTTTGTCATACATTTAGTTATAATCAGTCATAAATTTAGTTATAGGGAGTTGTACATTCATTTGTCCTCACACGTACATCAAGGCATGCAAACAAACTTTTTACGCTTTAATGTTTCCTACATGAATCCAATGCGTAAGCACATTTTGTTATGCACGTACCATATACTTGGTGTTAAGTTGAAATTTACATTAACTACATTAGGTGTTGTATGCCTTATATGATTGTTACATATACTGTCCAATGAATGTGCACAATTGCTCTCAGACTTTTTCATACTGTTTATGGTCATTTGGTTTAGCGTAGAATCAATGCAAGTGTCTTGTACATTCATTATTGGCCAATTATACATTTAGCTATAGTTTATCATACATTTAGTTATAATGAGTCATACATTCATTTATCCTTACATTTACATCTAGCCATGCATACCAATTTTCAACTCTTAATATTTCTTACATGAATCTAATAGTTAAGCGCATTTCGTAATGCGCATACCATGTACTAGGTGTTAATTAATGGTGAAATGTACATTAACTTGATATAGCTACTAATGGCCATACTTGATTGTCATACATCTTATCCAACCAATGCCCACAATTGCTCTCTGAGTTTTTATATGGTTCATGGCCCTATGATTTAGCATAGAATCAGTTTTAGGGTCTTGTACATTCATTTTTTGTAAGTTGTACATTTATCTTTAGTCCCTCGTACATTTAGTTTATGTGACTCGTACATTCATTTATCCTCACTTGTACATCAAGGCTTACGTACCAACTTTTAACTCTTAATCTTTCCTACTCGAATCAAATTTGTAAACCCATTTTGACATAGTGTGGATCGCGTAGTTGGTGTTATGGTGACATGTACATTAACTGCATCAGTTGTTGTACATCTTATGTGATTGTCATATGTGGTGCCCCACCAATTCACAAAATTGATCTCTAACATTTTCATACAGTTCATTGTCATATGGTTTAGTGTAGAATCGATTGATGTCCTTTACATTCAGTAATGGTAAGTTATACATTAGGCTATAGTATGTTGTATATTTAGTTATAATCTATTGCACATTTAGTTGTAATGAGTTATACATTTAGTTGATGTGAGTCATCCATTCATTTGTCCTCACTTGTACATCAAGGCATGGATTTCCCTCTTTTATCATAAAAGCTGATTCAAATACAATCGTAGCTGATTGTTGGCATCGAGTACGTTCTCTCTTTGCCCATGTCCATTTTTTTGGGAAAAGAATAGGACAAGCAATTGTAGTTTCTAGTACAACTTCCTAAGGCAATGAAAGAGGACTACAACGCCACAAGATAGATTGAACTTCCATGCTGCATCATGATTTGAAAAATTTTGTGGAGTACATTTCTAGGTTTGTTTTTATTGTTCTGTTTCATTCAATGCTTTGATATTTATCAAATCATTTGCACAACTAATATAGATCCACATTTGATATGAATATTCGATATTATTATGGAGAAATTTTTTGAGCAAAATCTACGTCCATATCATTTGATACATTGCTGTTGAATATCATTCGTATAATTTATAGTTATCTAATAAGATTTAGTGCAACAATAGATCTGGACTGTTTATTTTTAACCACATCCAACATATAAAGTTTTAGATACAACAACCATATACAGGCATACAAAATGCCGCAACTATATATACACATACATTGTGTTGTAGCCACCGCACTTAATATAACGCCCCAAAACAAATTATGGCTACACCTCTGATTACATGACTTTTATGGCAATATGGATATCTACCACATTCATATACTATCCAATGTGCCTAAAATTACAAAATATTACTTCCAATAAGATGACAGCCTAAGGTCTGCAACATTCAACCTACAGTCGTTAGTAGAACCAACCTTCTGCAGCCATTTAGAACATCGATAATGCTACACCCATACGCTATAAACAATTGCTTAAAATGCCGTGTCAAATTAAATGTGCTTATGGCTACACTTTAAGGTTCTGAATCTTGAATTTGTTTGCACATTCATGGTACTAATTTGTATGAGTCCTGGGCCTTCCCATGCAATAACTTCATGGATTGTTCTTTGCATAACCAAGCTTGTTTGTATATCATTCGAATTTCATAGTTGGCTTCAAATGCGGCCCGAATTTGATGTAGGGTAGTGTTAGGTTGTAAATTCAATTTCTACTACGATGGTAGCAACAAACTTGGCTTTGTTTGAGGTTTTTCATCAATCGTATCTTGAGCATTGTGGTTGTGTTGATCTATAAAGGTATCGACAACCATAAATTTTGTTGCTTCCATCCTATGTGCTGTTAAATGCCAAGGGCATCCCTCTACCCTAGAGTTAACATTTATGAATGACTTGCTATTCTTCTCGAAGGTATATGTAAATCCATTTACCACATTATACTAATAAAGTGCGAGCCTTAACGCAAGTGCATCTTCGAAAGTTTGACCACTGCCTATGATTTTATCTTTCCAGATGTCATTGACAAATCGATTTTTTATAAAGGTAGTACAATCTATTGCAACTACTGAGCTAAAATACCCCACGCAATCAGAGGAAAAAATAACACTGGTGTCCACTGTAATGATGTTCCCATGCAACCTTTCATTGTTTGCAGGTCCACTATAAGTGTCATGTGTACAAAAAAAACTACAAGCTCATTATGGTAATGTTCAATGATGGTGAAATTATGAAATAATTGTACAAGTCTTCATATTCACACTAAATAGATGACATTAATGGGTTCAGTAGATGTCGTGTCATCTTCTTAGGGATCAGAATCCCTATGATCCAATATATACAAATTAGACTTCTGTCACTAAACATGACCAAATCTATGAGCAAAGTTGGGCCAAAATCCAATGTATATCTAAAAATATGATGGTCAAGGTTCATTGACAATATATCTCCAATCTGTCTATGTAATTCCAAGATAGTAGCGTTCTCATCAACCATTACCCCACCTGTTGATCCACCACGATATTCCATAGAGTTACCGATAATGATGATCTTGCCATTAATATGGCAATAACAATAAACTCATTGGTTTGGAGTGGATGAAGTCATTGCAAGTTTAGTCTATTATACATAAAATTCAATATGCAAAGGGGACTCCTAATACAGTACACTTCATAACCTAGACATTTTTTGAGATAAAGCTTACACTAAAACCCTCAAATATGTATGTATGTAACTCTAAATTTTTGGGTATTACTTAGCACCATTGACCACTAATCGCACGAATGGAAATCACCACATTTAGGTGAAGGATATATACATGTAAATAATTATTGAAAGGACTTCAAATTATAGACAACTCTTTTTTACTAAATCTAAGAAGTTATAATTGGGCAGTCCAAAAAGGGAAGTGATAGGAGCAACTCAAATGTTAGGCGAAAAGATAGAAATTTGTATAGGAAGTTATGGTGAAAGGAGCCAGTTCTAACCCATGCTGGAATGTACAGATAAATTTGCAATGGAAGAAATGTTGGCTAGATGATTGAAAGGGAAACTTCCTAAGTATGCAAATAAGGGCATAGTTCAGTATGTGTGTAGTTTGACAAAATTATGCAAATGGCATATTCATGGACATATGGATTTATATCTCAGACATTGTGGTAAACTGACTAGGAGACATAACGTCAGTGCGTTAACAAGGCTGACCCTAGAGGAATCGGCACCAACCATACTCTATTATAAATTGTTCCAGTCTAATGAAATTGGATATCCCCTTTTAAATAATAATAAAAAAATTTTAGATATTTTTCGATTAAGGATTCTTATGTGGATTTGAATATAAAACCCAAAATGTGATGGGAATTTATATTTGAATGAATAATTAATATATAGATACATTTTATTTGCTATTATATGCTAGATATACAGTTAAATTAAATATCTATATATTCATGCACTTATTAATTATATATAATATCATTTGTGGAAAATGTGCACAATTGTGAATAATTCATGAAAAAAGTAAGGAACCGACTTCATGCTTATTTAGGAATTGCCTTGTACATAAGCAGGGAACCAACTTTATGTTTCATTAGGAATCGGCTCTAATGTAAATAGGGAACCTACTTCATGCTTCATTAGGAACTGGGTCCCTCTTAATCTTTCCCACTCAAGACTTTGAAGAACTGGTTCCCCCATAGAAGGGAACCAATTCTATTTGACCTAAAAACCTATTACCGCTTAAGAAGTAATGCGCTCCATATTGGTTAAGAATTGGCTCTCACATTGCTGTTGAATTGACACCTTTTACAAATTAGAATTGAAAGACTGGCTCTTTAAAACCCCCAAACCCAAAACCTTTTGGTTATAGTTACCATTGCATTTCACCGAAACCTACCAAGAATGGAAATGTCAGTCATCAATTCAAACATGGCACTAAAGACTTACATTTGAAAGAGGACTCCTAAAGCAAAACAGAACTAGATAGTTGACCTAGCATTAAATGATAGTCGAAACGACCCTTTTATAACAGCTTGAACTTGGGAACCCATAAAGGACTTTAATTTTTCAGAGTAGAAACACCGCTTCAATGATCATTTTAGGGCAAAAAGGGTGTTAGGAGGAAGGTATATGTTAGCCATATTAGCTTTGAATTAATCTAAGCTTTGATATAATTAAAACCTAAGCTTAATTAGCTTGTGTTTAAATATTTTTTAAGATTAGTATTTTTCCATGAAGTATTTTGTAAACATTTTGAAAAATACTAGAATGTGTTTTAACTACTTGAAGCATTCAAAAATGTGTTTTTAATACATACTTTTATATAAAACACTTTTAGATAAATTTTACATGTTTTAAAGTCATGAAAAAGCTATTAAAATTGATTTTCCTATGAATGCATCGATACACTATGTGTATATAACGTTACAGTACTTGGTAGTAGCTAAATAACCTTAAAATGCAAAAATCACTGTTCATGTATCGAGACTAATTATTTTGTACTGATACAGCATTGTTTTATATTGGGATAGATCATTCTGTATCGATGTAGCACTATTTAATGATCATATTTTGGATCGTTAAACACAATGTATTGCTACCCACTCAATTTATCGATATAGAGGTATGGGGAATAATAGAAAATGACATTTTGAAGGCTCCAACGGCTATATTCCTTCACCAAATATCCCCAATGGCTATAATCATGATCAAGACTGTAAATAAGCCTTTTCAACACCTTCAACAAGAGGAAGAACCAAAGATTGTGCTTAGAGTTAAATCTTTCACCTTTTCTATCATTTTCACTAAGTAGTTCATCTTTGTACAGGATTAATTTTTTCTATTTTTGTATTCTTCATTTTGTATCTTTAGATACATGTTTCCTTTGAGCAAAAATTCTTGTAAACACCTAACCTTTAGAAGTTCTATTTGTTTACAATCAAATCCTTATAAAAAGAGAAGGTTCCTACTTAGCCATTAAAAAGTAAAGAAGGTTTCCACTTAGCCTTCAAAAGTAGTGAGAGAGGTTTCTATCTTAGCCAAAAAAGATAGAGGGTAGAGGCTTCTATCTTAGCCTTGAAAGATATGTAGGGTAAAGGTTATACCTTGTCCTTGAAAGGTAGAAATTCAAGTTAGTGAATTTATGGAAATCTGAGGCAAATAAGGCTGAGGTAAAAGACGTAGGCAATTGAGGCCAAACCTCTCTAAATCATTTAGTTTGCTTTTGCTTCCCTTATCTTTAATTGTTTATTTCTATTCACTAACTTACACTCTAAAGTCTATTGCTTAGATTTCTCAATTTTATTTATCAAAGTTTTAATTTACCAAAGTTTTGAGAAATTAATGCACCCCCTTTTAATTTCATTCACCATAAAAAAGTCTAACAATTAGTATCAGAGCTTATGGTTTATTCTTGTAGGCTTAAAATCCTTGAGCAAAGATTCGCAAAAGATAAGAAAATGGCTAGTGGTGATATTTTTGGTATGGGCCAAGAAGAACATTCAATCATGAGGCCTTTTCTCTTCAACGGTGAAGATTATGCGTATTGGAAGACAAGGATGAGGTATTTGTCTAAGCAAATGATTATCAAGTTTGGAAGATAATCATGAAAGGCCCACTCATCCCAATAAAAATGGTACAAGACCTTGAAGTTCCCAAGGAAGAATAAGAATGGGATGAGAAAAACACTAAGATGGCTCAACTCAATGCCAAGGCCATGCACACACTTTTTTGTGCATTAGACCCCAATGAGTACAATAGGGAGTCTTTGTGTGATAATGCCAAAGAAATATGGGATACGTTGGCTACACACATGAAGGGACCACTCAAGTCAAGGAGTCCAAGATAAGCATGCTCACTCTTGGTTATGAAACGTTCAAGATGAAACTAAACGAGAGCATCAAAGAGATGTCCGATAGATTCACGGACATTGTAAATGGCTTGAAAGGTCTTGGAAAGGTGTATCCCAACAAGACAATGGTCAAGAAAATATTGAATAGCCTTCCTAAGTCATGGGAAGCTAAAGTGACCACAATTAAGGAGTCAAAAAACCTCAATCTCCATGCCTTAGACGAGCTCATCAGATCACTCCTCGCATACAAAATGAAGATAAATCATGGAAATAAGCAACCAAGAAAAATTAGAGTTGCATTGAAAGCTTCCATGAGTGAGGAAGAGGATAACGATGATAAGGATGGTGAAGATATATAGATGATCATATTTTCGAAGAAATTCAAAAAATTCATGAAGATAGATAAGGGCAAATCATCCAAATCTAAAAAGGTTAACAAAGAGATGTGCTACAATTGTAACAAACCGAGGCATGTCAAATCCGATTGCCCATTATTGAAAAAGAAGAAGAAAAAGGCTATTGTAATAACTTGGAGCGATAGTGACTCTTCCAATGATGATGACTCCAAGGAAGACCAAATTGGCAACCTTGGTTTCATGGCTCTTGATGAGCCCAAGGTAACCTCAAATTCTCCAAATTTAAATTCTTAAACATTTGATGAGTTACAAGATGCCTTTGATGATCTTGTAATTGACTTTGAGGAAATGAACTCTAAACACAAGAAAATGATTTCAAAATTAAAAGTTATAAAATGATTTACTATTGAAATCAAAACTTATGTTGGAGAATGAAAATAAAGATTTGAAAAATGGTCTTAATGACTCCAAGCTAAGAATTAACATTTTAGAGAAAGTCAATTTTAACTTGAAAAGAAAGATTGAAAGCTTGGAAGAAGAAAAGAAAATCATTTTAGACAAATCTTTTCAAGTTTATATGACCAAGTGCTCGCATTGCAATTTTCATGGTCATAATTTGCATACTTGTCCTATCAAGAAAAGGACACAATTTAAAGTTAAGCAAGTAAGGATCCCTAAGGGAACAAGAGGCTTTAAGACTAACATTCATGGACCCAAAGCAATTTGGGTACTAAAAACCAAGTGGAATTCTCTTGTAGGTGTGTTAGAGTAATAAGGAGCAATGCAATACAAATGGATGCTCTAGATACACAAAGAAGTGTGATGGATAACCTCTAAGCTTTAAAATTTTGATATATGTATTGGTTATTCATGTTGTGATTATTAATGCTTTATTGAATTTGAAAAAAAATTGTTTTTAATGTAAAATAGGTTTAATGAAAATTCATGTTTTACGTCTTGAGCAACTATTAGCTTAAATGTGCATGCATTTGATGATTTAGTGCTTGATGATAATATGTTAACTTGATTTATGAAATGTTGTTATGAAGCATAATTTAAGAATAATTTATTAAAAGGTTGATTTTGACAAACTTCATGTCATAAGTCATTAAAAAGCTTTATTGCATGACTAAATTATATTCATATCCTTAGGGGGAGCAATTAGAGCTTACTTAAAAGATATGATGCCATAAACATGCATTAGCAAGTTTTTAAGTCTCTTTAATGCTTTATATTCAATTATACTTGCATGAGACTTAGGATGTTTTGTAAGTTCATGATTTATGGCTCAAACAAGTTTGGTAAACATTGAAAATACTTTTTAAATTTGTGCATATGTGGTTTGAATGAAAATTTTTTAGTTGCATATTGCCTTACCTATGTGACCAAATATGCTAATTCATTCAAACTTGATTTTAAAAGTTATTCTAATCTAAACCTTGATTATTCATATGAGCTTTAAATGTTTAAAATCAAAAGTTTGCATTAGAATATAAAATCATGGGTTTTGGAATGCCAAATTGCATATTTTTGTAAGCATTTTTTACAAAACTCAAGGCATGTATCGATATTTAGAGTCCTGTATTGATATAATGAACAAAAACCCAGCTTGTATCGATACAATGAACTTTATATCGATATATCACTATGTGTATTGATACAAAAGCCCCATGTATCAATACAACTAGTGAATATTGGCCAATGTTGTGTTTTTTTGGCTCTTAAATGCAAAACTGGTCTCTTTAATGAGTTTTCACTTGATATCCTTCAATTTTATGATTTCTAAACCTTGATAAACATCATTTCATAACTCATCACATGCTTAAACATCATATTCAATTCATTGATGAGTGTTTCACAAATCAAATACATTAAGTGCACATATTGCCTTATATTGCTCAAAAATACAAATTTTTCTATACATCATTTATTTCTTTTGCAATAATTGGTACCATATACGCTTAATGTTCTTCATTCATCAACATTTGGTATCACTTATTTCAAAATATCATTAAGCACATTGGACATCTTTTATTCCTAACAAAGCCTAAGCTTATTGAATATTCTTTTGTAATTAAAATCTTAGTGCCTCTAATGCTCATCTTTTGCCAAGATTGTTTTTAAGTTTTGCAAGGTTCATGGAGATAAATCAATCCTTGAAAGATGAACACTTGCATAGAAAAAGGAAGCAAATTAAGCATGCAACCTCTTTAAATCAAACCAAAACCATCAAGGAATGCTTAAACACTAGATATGATGATCCTCCAAGTTACAATGAACATATCATCAAAGTTTGGTAAGGTTGAGGTAATCAGTAAACAAATGATATTAAATTCTTATCCTTTAGGATTAAGTTTGGTGACATACATGAGTCAATTATATGTAATGGGTATTATAGTATGCAATGTATGCTTAAAATATTTGCTTTAAATAAATTTTTAAACATGTCTAAGGGGCTTAATTCTCATATTTAAGCATGTTCTTTGATTGAATGTTTGCTTAAATGATTTTATTGACATATCACGGATGAGCAGATGAACTTTTAACTTATAGAAGTTTGTTACTTTTTTCTTGAATTTCTTTAACTTTTCATATGGCATTTATTGTAGTATGCATGTGTGCTAAAAATTCAAAAATTGGTATCTATTATGCATCTAGACACCAGCTGGATTAATATTCTTAAAATCCTTCAATAATTTGTATGTTCGATCTCAAATGTGCTTAAATGACTCTAAAAGAGTACAAAAATTGGATGAACTACACATTAGGACTTAAATGCATATATTTTCTCAATAATTGGTATACATCTCTTAAATGTTTCATAATTAATGTACCTTCTAGAAATCTTGTTGAAATTAGTCCCTTAGCTTTGAATTAATCTACTTTCACCTTTTTGATATTCCAAAAAGGAGGAGAGTTTTAAGGGTTAATTTGCTTTCTTGTACTTCATTTATATATATGTGTCTATGCTAGCAAATTAGAGGATTTCACATATGCTTCCATTATTTATATTATTAAAATCGTCAATATTTTGTGTTAGTACTCTTGAAGCCAAATATGACCCAAAATGCCATTGCCAAGTGTTTTAGAACCTTTTTATAAAATCTTAAAATATCCATTTCATAATGCTTTTATTTAGGAGGAGTTTTATTGAAAAGCTTTAAATAATTAAGAGGAAGCTTTAAAAGCAAATTCACCTTAAGTTTTGTCATATCAAAAAGAAGGAGATTGTTAGCCAAATTAGCTTTGAATTAATCTCAGTTTTGCTATAACTAAAACTTAAGCTTAATTAGCTTGTGTTTAAATATTTTCAAAGATTACTACTTTTCCATGAAATATTTTGTAAACACTTTAAAAAATACTAGAATATGTTTTAACTCCTTCAAGCACTCAAAAATGTGTTCTTAATACATACTTTTATATAAAACACATTTTAGATACGTTTTACATGTTTTAAAGTCATGAAAAACCTATTAAAATTGATTTTCATATGAATGCATCAATACACAATGTGTATGTATCGATACAGTACTTGGCAGTAGCTAAATAACCTTGAAATGTATAAATCACTATTCATGTATCGAGACAGATTATTCTGTATCGATACGACACCGTTCTATATCGAGACAGATCATTCTGTATCGATACAACACTGTTCAATGATCATATTTTAGATCGTTAAACATAATGTATCGATACCCACTCAATTGTATCGATATAAAGGCATGGGGAATAACGGGAAATGATATTTTGAAGGCTCCAATGACTATATTCCTTCACCAAATATCCCCAATGGCTATAATCATGATCAAGACTATAAATAAGCCTCTCCAACACCTTAAAAAAGAGAAAGAACCAAGAGATTGTGGTTAGAGTCAAATCTTTCATCTTTTCCATCACTTTCACTAAATAGTTCACTTTTGTACAGGATTAATTTTTTCTATTTTTGTATTTTTCATTTTGTATCTTTAGATACATATTTCTCTTGGGCTAAAATTCTTGTAAACACCTAACCTTTAGAGGTTCTATTTGTTTATACTCAAATCCTTGTAAAAAGAGGAGGTTCCTACTTAGCCACTGAAAACTAGAGAAGATTTCTACTTAGCCTTCAAAAGTAGTGAGAGAGGGTTCAATCTTAGCCATAAAAGATAGAAGGTAGACGTTTCTATCTTAGCCTTTGAAAGATATGGAGTGTAAAGGTTATACTTTATCCTTGAAAAGTAGACAATTCAAGTTAGTGAATTATGAAAATCTGAGGCAACTGAGGTCGAGGTAGAGGACATAGGCAGTTGATGTGACCCTCTTTAAATCATTGAGTTTGCTTCTCCTTTCCTTGTCTTTAATTGTTTATTTCTGTTCACTAACTTGCACTCTAGTATATTGTTTAGATTTCCCAATTTTATTTATCAAAGTTTAAATTTACCAAAGTTTTGAGAAATCAATTAACCCCCTCTCTTAATTTCATTCATCGCTAAAACGTCTAACAACATATAAATGTTAGGTTTCTGCTATAGCTCAATTTTCCATACCTTGAAACTTTGAAACTCTATTGGTTAGGAAATTTAATGGAACTGTTGATTTAATACTATAAGAGATTAGTTCAATTATTTTACAATAACATTGATATAAGAAGATATGATAGTGTAGCAGAAAATTTCAAAAACATTGCTTAGATTTCAGATGTTATTTTTTTCACACATATGTTGGTGAGAAGTAAACACTGCTCAGTCCCAGTAGTTTGTGTGATGCATTTGGTGTGGATTTTATGCCCTATAGTCAATATGAACCGTATATGAGTCGGTGCATATTAGATCATGTGAAAATCATGTTTAAGGACACATCTCTGCAACGTATTAAGACTAATGTTAGCAGCCCGAATATACATGAAAGACTGTTGTATTTGATAGTAGTTCCATATTGATCCTTAGAGGAGGGAAATTTGCCATGATGAGTCATGAAGACATACGGCTTATGTCTTGCTTGATGAAGGGTGAAAATCTGGGTTTACATTTCATTATTCCATAAAAAATTAGAGCAGCCTATAATAGTAATAGGAGAACCTTTCCATATGTATCCATTGTATTTGAGTTCCTACAATGTTATAGTGTTTGTATCACTAATGAAATAGAAACTTCAATCTCTAAAACTTACGCAATAGGGCAAGCTAACTAAAAAAGGTTGGTTTTGACATGGATGGAGGGAATAGATCGAATGCAGTAAAAAGAAAGTAAAAAAAAGGCCAAACTCAACTGGACCTTCAGCAACGAATGTATCAAGCTAACCTCCCAAAAATGAGGACTCTCTAACCATATTAGAGGTCTAGGAAAACATAAAGTCGCTGAGAACAAAAATAGACAAAATGGAAAAATACATGGTAGTAATGAGATCTGATGTCACAAGCGTAGTAGAGAAATTGGTTTTTTGGTTAACTTTGTCTGAGATGAGGTTGTGCCAAAATTATTTATCCACTTTAGTTACTCAAGAACAACTACAAATAAAGACATCACTGTCATTGCTGAGGGGGAGCATCATTGGGATGATGAAGTATATGGAAATTCTCAATTACATATATGGAACTTTAACAGTATGGGTCTTAATTGATGTCCTTTTTCCTCTTTCCTCGCTTTTACTTAGTTTAGTTATGGATTATGGTAGAAGAACTTACCATATATGGACCGACTAACAATCTTGATTAAAAATGAATGATAGAGACTGAAATGTAATAATCAATAGTAGAAACGAAATACCAAGATACTCATTCTCCTTGATGTTAATGGGGTTTTGGTAGATATAGTCCACTTGTCAAAGTGTCCACTAGATTTCAAAGGGAGAAAAATTCACTCTTGCACAAGTAAAGCAGTCATTCTGGTAGCATTATGATAGTAACATAGTAGTCTTCATTAACAAATTATTTTACAATCAGCTGGTAACTTCCTTTCCATGGTACATTTCTCATGCATAAGTTACATGATTTCTTAGTATCGTGAAAACCATTTTGTAAGGATTTCATATGGCTATGCCTTGACACCTTTGAAGTTGGTGTTTGGTCATCCAGAAACAAGTAAATTATGCATTCATCCTATTGTAAAATTGTTGAGACACTAAACATATATGTCATATGTTGACACGTAGGAAAAAAGTCAGACGGTGTTTTGACGTATTTGTTAGGTGATATGAAGGATAGATTATTATTTTGTTGGGTAAAGCATAGAAACATCATTGAAATTTTGTAAAATGTACGATGATCAAGTAAGCTTAGATCTAACATATCAATTGCTCATATTGTAGGATGCATGCATTGTATGAAAACAAAATAAAGCACTCTTGATAACCCTGCTAAGCCTTTGTTATTTAAGGATCTACGAGATCTATGGGATAGATGTGGCAGCCTTAGGGAAAAGGGTTATGATGAATCCAACACGTTGTTGTTGGATGACACCCTTTACAAATCTTTTCTAAATGCTCTAAGTAATTTCGTGAATGTGATATCATGAGATGGGTGACTTCCATTCATCTTTGAGTTGTTTTCTCATTCCCTTTGATTCGATTTGCCTGATCAAATGATATCACTGCTTTGAAATGTGATGTAGCCACACAATGCAATATTCTCATATCTATACAAATTTGGGGAAGACGATGCTTTACTAGGTGAGTTGTAACTTGCAAATCGAGAAACAACTTTGTACATTCACTTATTACATCTTATCTACATCTATAGATCTGCTGAACTGTATATGAGTAAAGGCTTTCATCCTTTATGGCCAAATTGTAATGCTACTAACATAATAACTTAGACATCTGCAGCCATTGAGGGATTGCTAAAAGTATATCTGGAGAAATTAGTAGAAGTAGAAAATGTTCCAGATTTTATACAAGTGGAACCTATTTGGACAACAGCCAATCACTGAAGGACACAAGGATTGGGAGTTTTACTCACGAATTATTAAGAGTTTACGATGAATTGCACCATAAATAATATACAAACATTCAATTTTTAGCTCTATTCTGCTCAAAGCTAATCACTGTCTAACTTTTCTCTACTAGGTTGGGGTGTTTATATCTATATAGTAAATTGTATGCGACAATAGAAATGAACATTTGATGTATTAAACAATTATATTCAGTTATAAAGTGTATTTTCCAACTATTTACAACCTTTGTTTGAATGGATATGTAGTTTCTATATTCAAAGTTTTTAAGTTGTACATAAAGTTATGGTGTAAGTAGTGTTGAATTCACTAAAACATCCATGTACATAGTTTGGTCATCCATGTTGTTTTATCAGGCTAAAGATTGCTCTTTTGTTTACCCTAAACTTTGCATTTATCAGATATTATGGAAATAACAAATATCATTTTGGGCACTCTTCCCTAACAATAACAATGAATGATAGGTTAGATGTTATGGCTGATTTATATTACTATAATAATAAATTCAAGCTGAAGATAATAGAATTCAAAGAGGGAGAATAATGCATATGTACATACACTGAAACCTGGCATGCAATCTCTAAATCTATTTAAGCACATCTAACATAGATTTAAGCTTATGCATCACTTTTAGCTTCATCTCGATTCCTACCTCAAATTAGCAGTATATTTATCCATATAAATCTAACGGTTTATTGGAGTTCTTCTATAAGGGATTGCCATGCGGCGTTGATTAATTTCTATTTATGTGTACATCTCTTTGAAGTGTTCGAATATCTCATAGTTGTAATTATCGATCTCGAAGCTGAAATGTGCTTTCATATAAGTTATTGCATTCTTAATGGCTGATGTTTCTACTTTTACTCATCTTTCTAAAACTCACTTTCCAATAAAATATCCGTCAAGTTCTCTAATTCATGGAGCGACGCAATACAAATAACTACCCTGTATTCATTCTTTGCATTACGTACGACCTGATAAGTTGGAGTACCATATCGACATGCATCAACAACCTTATGCATAAGGTCCTAAAACTCAATTGAGATAATTTCCATTGGCCTACAACCAAATATTATAGACATATGTTTAATAGCAGTTGCTATGGAGACAAAAAAATAGGAAAGAAAAAAAGGATACGATACAAGTTCTAACTCCAATCTTTTATATATAAGGTTTAGGGCCACAACAGTTTTCTAGGATGGCTACTAGTAGTTAATTTTACTCCATAAACCATTTAACACATGTTAGAAGCAGAGTAATTAATAGGGAAAATTTATGGATAAAAAATAAAACTCCATGATCATATGCTTAATATCAATTAATCTGAACCAAAACAGATTATAGACTGTAGAATGAGGAACATAGATTGTGTACTGAATATAAATTGGTTATTTGATTAGTTATAGTCATGTCAAATCATTACCCATAACTATTTTCAATAGTGGAATGTCTACATTGTACGGCACAATTAAAGGAAAATGTTGGTAAATCGCAAAATAATCCTTGTTGTATTATTAATTAATATTTTCAAATTAACTTAGTATTTTTAAAGTATTTAATTTAATTTTATATGATTGTACATATGATCATAAATTAATGTACATAGTACATATACAGCATGTACATATGGTAATAATTGAATGTACATATGGTAATAATTGAATGTACATTTGAAAATTTCTAAAATATACATATGATAATTTCTGAATGTACATATTGGATTTATTGAATGTACGAAACTAAAAGCTTATGTGACTGTAATGAAATGTATGTATGAATATAACTAAATGTATATATGACAACCACAATCAAACCAAATTAGCAAAGTTGATTTGTCATATGACAACTGTCACTATACTAGTAAAAAAAAATGTCAAGAAAATTATGTCGTATCCTATGTACAAACAAACTTTAATGTTAAATGTACAAATGAGTTTTAAGAGGGCTATGTAGATAGTATGGATGATAGCTAATATAGATATCTACTAGTATAAATGGATTAATATTAAGGACAACAAAAAGTGCAAGTGGATAATTACCAAAATTGAAAAATGGATTTATATTATATCATAAAATATGTACAACAATCTTGTACATTATTCAAATAATCAAATTTAAAGCTTTAATGACCATAAACCCTTACAAACCCTATACCAATTTTGAAATGTACATGTCAATCCTATGTACACATTATATGCCCTAAACACTAGTCAACATGCTTAGTACTCTATCCTTTTCTTTATTTCTTGGGTCCAAAATCAACTACGCCGTGAGTTTCAATTTGTATTTTTTGGCATCAGCCTATACAAAAGCAAACACATTTGTAATCACACAAATAATAGTTCTGACTAGATGTAATGAGCAAATCTTGTGCACTGCATACTCACCCGATTCAATGATGGAGTGTTTCGACCAGTCTAACTTTGTTAATGCTTAATTAACAACACCTTACAGTCATAAGAACTGTAATACAATGCACAAACTAATTAAGTCTAACCCTCTATAAATGAAGAACCAAAAAAAATGACCCAAACTAATGTTATGATAAGTGATTCAAGATTTACTCGTCATCTAACTACCACTCCAACTCGACACGTCTCTCCTTGTACTGTTGAATAGCACTTGTGACTGGATGGTTCCACTCATGCAATAAAGCAGGTAAAACTTTCTATTGCAAGTGAGAACGTATATTACGTGAGAATTATCATAAACTTTATCCTTAACATGTCGCCTCAGATGAGGCTACTATAAGTTATGTTTTCTTATACGTTATCAATTGTCTCGAGAATCAAAAGTGATCCTCCCTAACTGAGACCTATCGGAATCAATAATTTCTATCTCAAAAGACACCGTATTAATGCAATATGCAACCTAATGATTGTTTGCACATAATAGTAAGCATATCCAACAATTATATAAAGTGTTAAAAGCAAATCATAATTATTTACATATTCAAATAACTTATTTCACCTTACATGCATAATTGATACATACCGATTGAGCTCCTACTATTTTGGCATTATACAGTTCAACCGCTATAAAATTAGAAAAATGAGTCGTGGCATCAATTTGGGCTACATTTCCTCTAGGATTGTAATGCAGTATTGCACTTTACATGAAAACGTTATCGCATATTAACATCTCACTAAAACAACAAACATTCAATGAAACATCTGCACTCTGATATATATGTCATCGGAAGGTTAAATTCATACTGCCAATTGCGAGGTCAAAGCAACCTGATGCAGCTTTGATTTCTTACTTACATACACTTTTTCTGCATTAATCACATGAACGTACATCTCTACTACCTAAAATATATATAGATAAACAAACTATTATGTTCATCATGAGAATCTACATGTTCATGTAATGCAATAGGTACAAAAGACAAGTTTAATACACCATGTTACTGACCCAATTGGATTTGGCTAAAGGTAACATGTCTGTCCTCGTTACATCCCAACCATGCATTCCGCAGATTGTTTCCCTACAACAAAGTGTGATAGACATGTTAGAATGCTTTTAAATGTAAGCACAACTAATGTACAATATATATTCTGAACTCACTCCATAGGTAAATTTTCATCCCATGCATACTCAACCATAACTCTTTTAAGTTTCGTCAAGGAGCCAAGTGGCTAAGTAACCAAATAGGGTGATCAAAGATTGGCAACGGCCCCAATTCCCCTGTGAATACATGGAGAACTCCTAATTATGTTGACTTTAGCATCACCATGTATTTCTTCCTCTACCATATCCAACATTTCATCCTTAAAAATTACACCCCTTCTAACACTCTGACTTTTGAAGGAAGAGGCAGCACTTTTCGTGTAGAACTGCAACCAGTCTCGAGTGGTGTAAACTAATGTGATCGAGATTCTTCCATTTCTCTAACGATGGTTGTCACTTTCCTCTGCCTCAACTACTTTATTTCATTTGCAACATCTAGTATTCAAAAATTTCCATGTGATGATGACAACCTTTCAAATTTTCACCATCGATACATGCTTGTCGTTAAAATCGCAATCCTATTTTACTACTAATTAATAGTACATTGATAGTAAAAGTCATCACTTAAAAATTTCTACATTAATTAATCTTGCTAGCCAAGTTCTAACAATTGCAACATCTCCTACCAAATATGTAGCCACTACTAATAGGGTTACAGCATTCATGGCAACACTTCCATGGGAATTGTATCTCATAACTATAGCTTTATACATAGAGTAGCAATAACTCCTACAAGTATACAATATATCTTTGGTTTCCAAATTTTTTCTCAACATAATACACATAAACATATATTTTGACCTTCTTTTCAACATAATCCTACTGATCATAAACCTAAATCCTACAATTATAAAATATGTTCTAAAACTAACCCTAGACAGATTATTTCTAGCAAGAGAACCATAATTTTTTTACCTAATAATTCAATTTAACTTTCAAAAGTACCAACATCATACCCTAACTTTCTTGCAATATTGCTTTCTCTGGAATTATGAAATCTGGACATCAAAATCACCACTGGCAAAGAAACTCGAGATTGATTGACACAAAGTGGAAAATGGGGTTGAAAAACCTGTGTATATCAGGTCAAAACAAAGTGGGTTCTTTCAAATAGGGTTGGAACAAGGTTGGTGACAAAAATTTATAAGAAATCAAGCTAAAGTTTGAAATTAGGTACAAGAAGAAGTTTTGAAGAGGAGCCTATTCTTAACAATATTTTCACTATTTTTGTCGAGGGAGAGGGAAATTTAGGGATGAAAATTTAGGTTCTCATTAAAGGTATAAAAGTAACTTTGATTTCCTTATTAGTATTCTGGATAATTGGTATTTCCTTTTGTTTAATAATTTTTCTATATTTCAACTTTTTTCTTTGTTTTTGGTAGATTGTCCTTTTTTGGAATTCTCCAAAAAACAAATCTAGACCATAGACAAGCCTCGAGAAAACAAAAAATAAATAAATAAATAAAAGTTGCAACCGGATGAGCTGTCACCATGTGTTGAAATCTAAATGGTGGAATAATCGTCTTTGATCACCACAAATTCTCCTATTATTTTGTTTCACTTTTTTGTGTTCACTCACCTCCACCTCATCCAATAGCACCAAAATTTTAAGGACCATGCATTTATTTAATATAATATAATATAATAATTAATAACATTTGTCCTGCACCATCTAATGCATTAAAACGAACCTCATTTTTGAAAAATTTTTAAAAAAGAAATGACTTAAAATTATTAAAAAAATAAGAAATACTTTTTAAAAAGAAAGAAATGAAAAACTAAAAAATTACTAAGAAGAAAGTTGTAATGATCAAAGAACCTCTAGTAAAAAGTTAAAAATTTGTTGTGTTATGTTGTATTTACAAATACGATTTATAAATAAGAATATATATGATATATATTATATATTATATATTAAAAATATTAAAAGATTAAAAATATTTTCTATTAAATCTTGAATAATTTTTTAAAAATAATAAAAAATAAAAATATTTTACATTAAATTTTAAATTACTATTTAAAAAATAATAAAAATTAAAAAATATTTTATATTAAATCTTTAATTAATATATATAATATAGCATTATGTATATAATATATATTATATTATATATATATTAAAAATACTATTTAAAAATAATAAAAAATTAAAAATTTTACATTAAATCCTAAATTTATAAAATAAAAAATTATACTAAATCGCAAATTATAGTAAATAAAATATTAATTATATATATTGGAACTACATTTAAAAATAATAAATATATATCAAATAATAAATATATATTGGAACATATATTTGATATATGTTCTAATATGTAAAGGGATAAAAATAGAAAACCCTATACATATGAGTATGATGCGATTACATAACCGTATGTCCCCATTTTTTGATACCCTAAAACCTTAAACCTGAATGATGTTACAAATCAGTAAATGTGCATATTTGACGTCCAACACTTATAATGTGGCAAATACCTATAGTGTATGTATGACTCTAACTGAGTGTACATATAACCATAAAAGAATGTAAATATGCACAATACTAAATGCACAAATAGCTATAACTACAGTACATATAAGAAATGAATTAGGAAATGAGTATAACTCAAGTACATATGCCCTAATCTCATGATGTCTTAAGTATATATGACCATAACTGAATGTACAAATGACTATAACTAAATGTACACAAAAACTAATTGTACCCAACTATATGACCCTAAACTATATTAGATAAGCAAACACTAATTGTACATACTGTCACAACATGGCTTGGATATCAGTCTGAACTAGCCCAACTTAAAATGGCCGGTGTATGCCTTATTCCTATTTATATCTATATATCATTATTTTCTTTAATTTTAGGGGCATATCATCATTATTTTATTAATTTATTATTTTTTATATTTTTATGCTTGAAGGCTGGGTTATCGAGATGAATCGCTCACTCAACTTCTTAAGATAGTCATTACGAAACGACTATTTATTTTAAAGTCACCATCGATCTATTATTAGGTGAAATCGATCACCTATTAAAGTTTATAGTTAAGGGTTACGACAAAACCCCTAAAAACAAAATCTCAAGGCTTATGTTGATACCAAAGATCACATGAAAGGGACCTGAAATCAGTTACAATCACAAGTAAGGATCAACCCTCTTATGATGCCCAAAAATTGGTACCTTATTAATCATATGTTAATTTAAATTTTGATTTTTATTTGGTTTCAATATTTAATATATAATTATAATTCCCATAATATTTTGCTAAACCAATTTATTATCTTGAGCAAATCTAGTTTTAGTGTTTTGAGAAATCATAATATCTTTCATACCCTTTCGGAGAAACAAGAGAATACAAAACTTTTGATCATTCTCTATCATACTCTACTGGAGAACTAGTGGAATATGAAATGTTTTAAAAATCAAAATATCTTTTGTACCCTGCTAGAAGGCTCATGGAATAGAAAATGTTTTATTTTTATGAAAATTAAAAAATCTTGACTTTCTATTTGAAAAGGATATCTCGTTGTTCAAATAATCTTTAAAATCCCTCTCATATACTGGGAACAATTTTGCATACTATTTTAACTCAGAGATATTGCCTTTTTTTAAAAAAAAAAATCTGACTTATATTAAAAATACTAACATGGTATCATAAGACTTGAAAATGTTCTAACAAGACAAACCTTTCCTAGTTTGTACTTTTGGTATGACAACATCCTAATAATCACTTAGGACTTGGTTTTAATATGAAATTACCAAAATACCCTTAAGGTATACCTTCGACATGAAAGCATCCCAGTAACCCTAAAGGACTCAAACATAATTATAAAAGGATGAACCTATCCCAAATATGTATTTTAGGTATGAAGGCATTATATTGAACTTGATTCTAAAAAGATTACCAAAATGCCCCTAAGGTCTACCTTTGACGTGAAAGTATCCTGATACCATAATAGACACTAAAATGATCATGAAATGATGAACCTATACTAAATATATACCTTTGGCATAAAAGCATCGTAGTAACTACCTAAGACTCGATTTTAGGAAAATTACCAAAATGCTTGTTAAGTATACTTTTGACATGAAAGTATCCAAGGCCCTAGTGAATACTAATATGATGAGAAATGATGAAACTATCCAAACATACACCTTTGGCATACAAACATCCCAGTGACAATCGAGGACTCGATTTTAAAAAATTACTAAAATACCTCTAGGGTATACCTCCTACGTGAAAGTATCTCGGTACCCTAATAGACACTAAAATGATCATGAAATGATGAAACTATCCTAAATATACACCTTTGGCATAAAAACATCCTGGTGACTGCCTAAGACTTGATTTTAAGAAAATTAACAAAATGCCCTTAGGCTATATCTTCGACGTGAAAGTATCTCAGTACCGTAATGGACAGTAATAAGATGAGAAATGATGAACCTATCCTAAATAAATTAAAATACTAAAATTGGCTTAAATTCTTGTAATTAAGCCCTTAAACTTTTGAAAATTACATTTCATATTCTAACAAAGAACCGAAAGGATATGAAAAGCTTTGATAATTTCTACACCCCTCGAAAAACCATAGGAATGTTAGAAATATTTCATCATGTCAAAAAAACCACTTTGCCCTTAAAATGCAAGGATTTGCTGTATGATCCCTAAATTTTTCTAATTTTTTCATGATGACTAGGACTCGATTTTAAGACAAAAAAGACCACATCTCAACGACTACCTAGGACTTGAATTTAGGAAAATTACCAAAATGCCTTAGGCTACACCTTCGATGTGAAAGTATCTCGATATCCTAATGGACACTAATGTTGAGAAATGATGAACCTATCCTAAATAGGGGAATTAAAATACTAAAATTGGCTTAAAATGCAAAAATTACAATCAAGCCCTTAAACTTTTGAAAATTACATTTCATACCCTAATAGAAAACTGAAAGGATACGAAAAGTTTTAATAATTTCTACACCCCTACAGAAGACCATAAGAAAGAAATATTTCATCATGACAAAAAAGACCATTTTGCCCCTAAAATACAAAGATTTGCTATATGGTCTTTAAATTCTTCTAATTTTGTAATTTGGTCACTACATGGAAAAGCACCACAAAACACCATTAAACATAAGAAAGTCAACATGTGAAACATGGCAGACATCCTTATGATGATTCGACCAACATGAATGCACTATTCAAAGGCTTTAAATTTTTTGGTAAAATTATTTTTAAGTCCATAAGAGTTTTAGATATAACAAAATATCCCAAAATACCATAAAATCAACTTTACAAAATTATTTCATCCATATCACCATATTCGACCAAGCACCATAACCAGCAAAAATAAATTTTTTTTTTTACATAATTTTATAGATATAAACATAACTACAATGTCGTAAGCCATAACAAAGCTTAAGCATGTATAGAATCATGAATATATCAACATGTCAACATGAAAGCATCAAGGAAAACAGCATGATTAAGAACATATCTACAAGACAAAATAAACAACATATCAACAATAACATAAAAATCCAACAAAAATCAAGTTATTAACAAAAATACAATAAAAATCACTAAAAACATAAAATTGTTCATAGCTTCCAACACTTGGCCTTTCAACATAGATCAAAATCCATAAGCTCACCAAAATAAAGGAAAATGGTGGAAAATAAAGAAAATAAACTAAAATTACAAGATTTCTACATGAAATTACCTTGAAAAGCTTGAAAAGTTAAAAGTTTTTGAAAATTCTAAAGAAAAATGAAAAGTTTGGCTATAGAAACCATTAGCCATTTATGAAAACTTCCTCCTTTGTTTTTAAAGTGGTAGGATCGGCCAAGAATGGCCTTTATCTTTTTCTTTTATTTTAGCTTTTTCCTTTTTTGATTTTTTTCTTGATTTTTTTTATCATGATAAGGCTAATTTAATGGTTTTGTCATCTTATATGACTCATCATATATGAGTCATCATCATCTAGTAACATTTAGATGATATTTAAATGGTATATAAAATTATATCACAAAAATTAATTAGAAGGATTAAATTGTAAGAAACAAAAAACAAGTATTTGAAATAAAATTTCATATGATCAATTTAATTTATTCTAACAACGATATCAATTTTAATTTTCAAGAAAAATTCATTAAAATGCCCAAACTCATAAAATTTTATGAGGTGAAAATTGTATATATAAAAAAAATCCAAAACTCATAAAATAAACTGAATTTCACAAAACTGATTTAATTTGAATTTAACAACAATATTTGATTAATTTTAAAAATTATAAACTTAGAAAAATCTTACCAAAAAATTTATGGAATAGAAAACCCCATATTTTAGAATTAAAAAATTTTTGAAAAAATGTAAAACTGATAAAATAAAATGAATTTTGAAAAATTGATTTAATATGAAATAAATAATAATATATGAAGAATTTTAAAACCTATAAACTAGGAAAAATTTTACCAAAAAATTTACAGAGTAAAAAACTGCATACTTTAGAATCAAAAGAATTGTAAAAAAATTCAAAACTCATAAAATAAAATGATTATCGAAAAACTATTTTAATATAAATTAAATAATAATTTTTAAAGAATTTTAAAAATTATAAACTCAAATTTTTTTTTCAAAATATTGATGGAGTAGAAAATTTCATACTTTAAAATCATGAAAATTCTAAAAAATGCGAAACTCGTAAAGTAAATTAATTTTAAAAAAGTGATTTAACGGTGGTTAAATGGAAATATTTAAAGAATTTTGAAATTCAAAACTCGAGAAGGTTCCATAAAAAATTTTATAGATAAAGGAAAACTCGTATTTTTAGAAAAGGGAAAATTTCAAAAAATATGTTAAAACTTAAACAAAATGAATTAAATAAACATATCATTCAAAATAATAATTTATAAAATAGTAAAGATGAGAATTCAGAATCTGAAACAAGTTTTTATCAAAAACACTTGCGAGCAAAATACTTGTGATATAGTAAGAAATTCAAAATAATTAGCAAAATTGCCAACTTGATGCCTCATGGTAAAAAAAAAAACCTACAAAGAATTTTTCCTTGAATATTTTTTATTTTTTGGGGTGCGTTATTGACATAGAAACCATAAAGGTATCATTAAAAATATACGATAGTTAACTTCCCAAATTTTACAAAAAATTCTAAAAAAATTCTTAAAAATAAGAAATTTATCCGTGATGTCATCCATATAAATGAATTTTTAAAATTAGACAAGAAAGTATTAAAAAAATAATTTTCCTCTCAAATATTCGATTTGTGTATCCAAACTAAGAGATCAAAATAGGATTTTTTCTATCACGTGAACCATACGGCCATTGAAATATGACTAAAAAAGTCTTAAAAATATCTAGTTCATCTAATAAAGATCATTCATAACGAGGGTAGCCGTTAAGTTCTCAATCTCTGATAGGACCCAGACAAAACTAGGTGTCTATAGTTGCCCTTCTTTGATCGTTGTTGAAAATTAAAAATAGGGTAAAGACCAAATAGACATGATTCGTTCAGGCCTTTAAGCTTTGAAAAATAAACTAAACTAATAATGAACATAAAAATAGAATAGCCAAATGGTAAAAACTTGAATCAAAATGGTGACTTAGGTGAGACCTAGCTCAAAAAAGGGTTGACTGGGATGAAATCATGCTAGTCAACAAACAAAGGGGATTGCTTAGGATGAAACCTTACAAGTTAACTAATGAGAGGGGTTAACCAAGACAAAACCATATGAGTCAACAATTAGAAGGGTTGACCAGGATGAAACCATACAAGTAAGAAACAAGAAAGATTGACTAGGATGAAACCATACGAGTCAACAAATAAGAAAGGTTAACCGAAATGAAACCATACAAGTCAATGAATGAGAAAGATTGATCGCGATGTAACCATATGAGTCAATGAATAAGAATGAGTTGATCGAGATGAAACCATAGGAGTCAATAAGCTAAAAGGGTTGACCGAGACAAAACCATAGAAGTTAATGAATGAGTAAGGGTTGACTAGGACAAAAATATAAGAGTTAATGAATGAGAAGTGTTAATCAAGACAAAACTATACGAGTCAACGAATGAAAAAAAGTTAACTAAGACAAAACCATATGAGTTAACGAATTAAAAAGAGTTAACCAGGATAAAACCATATAAGTCAATAATGAGCATGGGTTATCCGAGACAAAACCATATAAGTCAACAAATAAGAAGTGTTGACAACCATGAAACTATACGAGTCAACGAATCAAAAAGGGTTAATTGGGACAAAGCCATATGAGTTAATGGGCTAAAAGGTTGACTATGGCAAAACTTATGAGTCAACAGGGGTAAAGCATAGGTCAAGATGAAACCATATGAATCAATAAGTTAAAAAGGTTAACTAGGATGAAACTATACAAGTTAATGAATGAGCAAAGTTTAACTAAGATCAAACCAAACAAGTCAATAAATAAGAAGGGTTGACTAGGACAAAACCATACAAGTCAACAAATAAAAAGGATTAAATGGGATGAAACCATACTAGTCAACAAATAAGAAGGATTAACAAAAATGAAACCATACAAGTCAATGAATAAGAAAGGTTGGCTAGGATGAAACCATATGAGTTAATAAATCAGAAGAGGTTGATCAGGATGAAACTATACAAGTTAACAAGCTAAAGGGGTTGATTAGGACCAACCCATATGAGCCAACAAGTTTAAAGGGTTGATCAAAATGAAACCATAGAAGTTAATGAATGAGCAAGGGTTGACCAGTGCAAAATCGTACGAGTCAATGAATGAGAAGGGTTCACTTGGATGAAATTGTATGAGTCAACAAATAAAAAGGGTTGACGAGGACGAAACCATACAAGTAAATGAATCAAAAGGGATTGATCAGGATGAAACCATATGAGTCAACAGGGATAAAGGGTTGACTGGGGTGAAACCTATGAGTCAATAAGGGTAAAGGATTGACCAAGATTAAACCATATAAGTCAACTTAGAAGAGATAATGTTTGATATTCAATTTATTTAAATGGATGCTAGACTTACTTTTGATTTGAGAAAGTAAGCATGATGAATGATTATTACTTTTCTTTAATGTCATGTTCAACTTTTAATTTAGAGTCAAAGCCATCTTCAAAAAATGTTGTGAATATTTCTTTTTTTAAGCAAAAAGAGCTTGTAGTTAAACTTAAAGCTGAAGGCTTCTTCCTATACTTGGAGTTGCAAGTTTGAATCATTAAAAGGTTATCTTATGTTTGGCCCATGAAATCCTTCTCCTATCCTTGATTTGATAAATTTGGAAATTATTCAATTTTTCTTGAAAGGTCACCAAATATCAACTTAGTGTTTATTAATTCAATAGTGCAACTTTATACAGTTGGATAAGTTTTTGTGCAAGTCATATTAATAAACTTTTATTGAAATTATGAGAAATATCATAATTCATCAAAATTTTAGGATTTAAAAGATGATATCACCTTCTCATTCTAACCTAGGAAAAAAATCTACTCAATAAAAATTTTTAGAATAATTTTAACCATGAATTTTCCAATATCAAGGATAATGAACATGGTATCTTCATCCTGATGTTAAAACTTTCTTGTGATTGATGATCACCATTAGGGACCTTTGTGAATGAGATGAAGAAATGAATTCAAAAGGATAAATAGGATGGCACTGGTAAAAATTTATCTTAAAGAAATTGATACAAAAATGTCAAGGTTTATCAAGACTAAATTTATGTGAATGTTCTTTTCATAGGAATTCCTTGAAAGGCAAACAATCAAGTAATAACATCCTTTCAATCTTCAAAAACAATAGCTTGACAAGTGTTAAACTAATGCTAGTAAACACCAAGTCTTAAAAGGTTAACCTAGAAAGCCTTTAGTAAGCATTATTTTTGAAGGCTAAGGTACAAAAATTTTGAATGGTTATCTTGAAAGGAACCAATATTTAGTCATTTGAAATTAACTTTTTGCTGATATCATGAAATATTCGAGGATTTTGTAGGGATTTTTGAATTATCATGAATTGTTCTTTACCTTTGTTTGTTTAGAAACAATTATAAAGCTTCAAGTTTGTTTTAGATTGCTTTTTTTGGATTTTCACTCTTAAATTTCATTATTTTTTATTGATTTCCCGTCATGTTCTTAAGGATTCAAAAATCATCTAGAAAGATGAATTTTTGAAGAGTGTCCTAGGAATGACCCAATAGTTCAAATAGCCATGTCTGATTAAAATAGACTTTGTAAGTATGTAATGTAGGCCATGGTTCTTGGTTTGGAAAGGAAAGGATAAATAGGCCCAAATCAAGTGCTTAAGGGTAATTAAATCAAGGATCATTTTCCTTCAGAAGGAATTCCCATCCGACATATCTTCCAAGATGAACATACACTTTTATTTCTTCATCTTTTTTTGCTTTTCATTTTTCTTTATTTCTCTACATTTCTTTCTTTATCATGTTTTCCTTCATTTTTCATTCTAAAAGAATTTGAAATTTTGTTCCTTATTTACTTTGAATATTTGAACTTGAAATTTAAACTTTATTCTTTCTTCATAATTTGCTTCATGACACTCAACTTATTCTTCTTGTAACTTTAGAATGGAATATGCCCTTTCTAGTCTTGAAGCTTTGCTTCACTTGCCCTCTAGTGCAGAAGTTGATCCGAGGGTTCAAAGAAAGTATAAATCATCAGGCTCAAAGAAGACTGCAAAGGGAATGATTTTCTATATGTGAGAGGATAGAGAAAGATGGCCATTTGTTATTTCAAATAAAACCATCTAAACTGGTAAGCATTTCACTAGAAAAAAAGGGTTTTCTTATCTTTGAAATCATTTTGAGTGCCTCATTAACATGGTGTTACATTCAATTTTTAAAGGCTTACATTATGCGCCACAACATTTTCAGTTTTGTAGCCACCAACAAATTTTGGTTCTAGTTGAGCCTTCAAGAAAGAAATAGAATTGGCATGGGAAAATCTTACATCTCTATCATGTTTTAGATTGAAAAGGTTTTTATCTGGTGTTTCTAGCTTAGTTTCATTCTCTTTCTTCCTAAATCTAGGATTTGGAAGAGTGTCATAAAAGTTATGGCAAAAGGTTATCAAAATGTGGGAAATCTCAGAATTGCCATCATTATTTTAACACATTTCAAACTGCTAGCATCTGTATCTTTCATGAGCATAACCTATTTGTTTGACCTCTAAAGAATCCATAGAAAAGAACATCTGGGTGTGCAAGGTCTATGATTATGAAAGCTTTATGGTTGATAGTCTAGGATAATCATATAAATAGAAGTAAAGGTTTTTTTATTGAAAAAGTATGATCTAATAGTGATCACCTATCAAAGAAAATTTTTTCAAAATGTGTTCATTATCCTAGATACTAGAAATCATTATTAATAAAGTTCATGTTCTATGATAGGATGCACAATATTCACAATCAAAATTATTTTAAAATTCACAATTTTTAAAAACTGTATAAAGTTTTAAAGTTAAGATAAGAATTGCCCCTAATTAGCATACTACCATAAGATGAATTGCTTTTAGACCAATCATCCTTGATAGGCATCCACCAATTTCAGATTTTGCTAGATTGGCATCCTTAGGGCTCAAATTTTAGATCAACTAATGAAATACCAGGAGATGTATCAAACTCTAAGTTTTTAAATTTGAAAATCCCATAAGATCTGTCGTTATTCCCTATCACCTCAATCGTGCTTTGAGCATAGTTACTATATAAGACTTGATTCTTTACTGGACCTTTTAGCAAGGAGAATGAATCTAAAAGGTTATTGCGTAATAAACAGTCATCTAAGCAATTCAATTTAGAATTTATAGTAGATTGAGATTCCTGGATCAACCAAGTTGGATATTCCAAATTATCCTTACATTGAATAGCATGCATTGGTTAATGAGATCCTTCAACAAAAAATGTTACATCCTAACACTTGAATTGTTCTACTCTTGGTAGGGAGGCTTCTTTAGCTTTATGAAGAGAGCAAAAGATCATCCAATTATGCACAAGCAAAGAAAAGAACTTGATGTCACAGCATGGCTCGAATATAAATCTTGACCAGCTTAATTTAAAATAGCGAACATATCTTTTATATATATATATATCTATTCATTTTCTTTTATTTTGGGGCCATATCATTATTATTTTATTATTCTTTAGTTTTTTATGTCTAGGGACCAAGTTGTTGAGATGAATCGCTCACTCGATTTAACTCTAAATAGTTATTACAAAAGGACCATTCATTTTGGAGTCGCCATTAATCTATTTATTAGGTGAAATTGATCACCTATTAGAGTTTTTGCTTTAAGGGTTATGAAACCCCTAAAACAAAACTCAAGGTCCATGTTGATACTAGAGATCACATAAAAAGGTCCAAGAATCGATTACAATCATGAGTACGGATCGACCCTCTCGTGATGCCTAAAAATCAGTACCTTATTAACCATATATTATTTTAAATTTTGATTTTTATTTGATTTCAATATTTAATATTTAATTATCGTGCCCATAGTATTTTACTAAACGAATTTATTATTTCAAGAAAGTCATTATTATTTTTGGAAATCACAATATCATTCGTACCCTCTCGAAGAACCAAAAGGACAAGAATTCTTTATTGTACCCCGTTAAAGGACTTATGGAATATGGAAGGCTTATATTTTCTACAAAAATTGAAAAATTCTGATTTTCATTTTGAAAAGGTGTCTCGTTATTAAAGTAATTCATAGAACACCTCTCATATTTTGGTAGGAATTTTGCGTAATAATTTAATTAGGAGACATTACCTTAATTAAAAGAACCGATTTTTTTAAAATTATTAACCTTAAGACCTAAAAACAGTCCAATATGATGATCCTATTCCTAATTTGTACTTTTGACATGAAAGTATCCTAATATCCATATAAGACTTGGTTTTAATGTAAAATAACAAAAATGCCCTTAAGATATATGTTTGACATAAAAATATCCCGGTTATCCTAAGGACTTAAAAATGTTAATAAAAGTGTGAACCTAGATATACACCTTTGGGCTAAAAGCATCACGATGCTTATCTAAGACTCAGCTCAAGGGAAATTACTAAAATGCTTTTAGGGTATACATTCGACATTAAAGTATCTCGGTACCCTAGCGGACACTAATACGATGATAAAATGACAAACCTGTCCTAAATATGCACCTTTGGCATAAAGCATCCTAGCTACTATCTAGGACTTGGTTTTAGGTAAAATTATAGAAATGCCTTTGTAGTTTACCTTCAACATGAAAGTATCTTGACACCCTAGCGAACACTAAAATAGTCATGAAATGATAAATTTACCCTAATAGTAATTAAGACTCGAACTTCTAAAATTTTTATTTTGTACCCTATGAAAAACTGAGAGAATATGAAAAGTTTTGAAAATTTTTATACCCCTATGGAAGACCATCGGAATAATAAAAATATTTAAAATTGAAAAAATAACTATTTTGCCCCTAAATACTAACATTGACTATTAGTCCCTAAACTTTTCAAAATTTATATTTAAGTCCCTACATGGAAAAAATCACAAAACATCACAAACACATGAAAATACAGACGAAAAATGCAGCAAACATATCCATAAGGATTCTACCAAACACCTTGGCCTTGAAACAAAATTTTTTTCACATTTTGCAAACTAGTCCCTAAACATTTTAAATTTGCATTTTGACCTCTACATGGAAAAACACGACAAAACATTACAACAAATCATCAAACCAAGTAAGAATCAACATAAAAATCATGGCAAAAATGTGAATGAAGATTTGACCATGCATTTTTAGCCATAAAACAAATTTTTTTGTATTTTACAATTTAATCCTTCAACTTTTTAAAATTATAAAATGACCTCTAAAATGTTAAAATCATCTAAAACATGTTTGCATACACATAAATCATAGTTCTCATGACTAATAAAGCTCTCGACCAAACCAAAGAGATGGCCTAAAAACTTTTTTATATTTTGCAATTTAGTCCCTACATTTATTTCATTATAAAATAATCTAAAAACCATGAACTCAAGACAAAAATAAGCACAAAATCATCATCATTAGTTCCAATTAGATTCGGGCAAGATGGAAAATATAAAATATAAGCATGCTTTGATATAAAAAAATCATGATAAGCATGAATAATTATTATTAAACTTAAATAAAAGTAAAATCATAAAATAAATATACTAATATACTAATGAATATGTTAACATCAAAACAACATGAAAGAAGCAATTTAAACATAACATAAATAGAAGAAAATCAAAATCATAACAACAAAAATAATTTTCTATTAAAAAAACAAGATCAAACAAAATAACAAAAATAATAAAAAAATCAACAAAAATTTTTAGATGTTATGTTTAGCCTTTCAACATGGATGTGAATCCATGAGCCTTAACATGATTTTGACTTATGAATGAGAATATAAGTAGATCAAAATGAAGCAAACTAAAAAAAATAGAGAAAATAAGTGTTTATACCTTGAAAAAAAGCTTAAAAATTAGATTATATGTGTTTTTTAGTGTTTTGGTTTTTTTTCTTTTCTTTTTGTCTCAAAAGCCTCTTAACAAAACAACCTTCCCCTATTTATAAGGGAAGGTTTAGCCCTTGGCCAAAAGCCCTCGGCCAAAAGCCCTCTAGTCTTTTCTAGCCAATTTTTTTTTTCTATTTAGTTTTAATTAATTTTTTAATTTTATAATTATTACTTTTTAATTGATTTGATATAACTTAAACGTGATTTGATTTAAATTTATTAATTTTGTCTTTTTATAAGTTATGTCATGCATCACATTATTGATTTCAAGAGAATTTTGTGTGATATTTGTATTAATTTATAAAATTTATAAAAATTAATTAAAAGGATTAAATTATAAAAATTAAAATTTTTGTTTGAAATAAAATTTTATATGATCACTTTAATTATTTCTAATAAAAAATCAATTTTGATTTTCACAAAAAAAACCATTAGAAATGGCAAACTCATAAAATTTTATGAGAAAAATCGTTACTGGGAAAAATTGTTATTAGTAAAAAAATGTAAAAATATAAAATAAATTGAATTTTTACAAACTGAATGAATATGAATTAAAAATTATAAACTCAAAAAAAATCCTATTAAAAAATTTATGGAGCAAAAAACTTCGTATTTTGGTAACAAAAAAAATTCTATAACTCATAAAATAAATGAAGTTTTGAAAAGCTGATTTAATGCGAATTAAATAATAATGTTTAAAGAATTTTGAAATTCATAAACTTAGAAAAATCATCTCGAAAAATATGTTGAAGTAGAAAACTTCGTATTTTGAAAATGGAAAAAACTTTAAATTTATAACAAATAAATGAATTTTGAAAAACTGATTTAATGATGGTTAAATAGAAATATTGAAAGAGTTTTGAAGTTCAAAACTCAAGAAAAATTCTATCAAAAATTTTACAAATAAAGGAAAATTTGTACTTTAGAATAAAAAAAATTTCAACAATATATTGAAACTTATATAAAAATAAATTAAATACAACATATTGTTAAAAATATTAATTTACAAAATGATAAAAATGAAAATAAAAAATTTGAAACAAGTTTTTATTGAAAAAATTTTACAACTATGACACTCGCATTACTGTGAATCAATATAAATTGCTAAAATAGATAACTTGGCACCTTATGTTATAAAATGCTAATATGCATTTTTACTTGAATATTTTTAATCTTTCAGAGTGCATACCGGCATAAATACCACACTGATATTAGTAAAAATATGCGATGGTTAACTTTCCAAATTTAACAAAAAATTCTTAAAAAATTTTTAAAAATGAAAATTTTGATTGTGATATCAGTTACAGAAATAGATTTTCAAAATTGACAATAACATGTTAAAAAATAATTTTCTCTCGAATATTCATATTGTATATCCGATATTAGAGATCAAAATAGAATTTTTTCTGTCACACGAGCATACAACCATTTAAATATGACTAATAAGGTCTTGAAAATGTCTGGTTCATTTGAAAAAAATTGTTCCCAATAAGGGTGGCTGTTAAATTCTCAATCCCGAATATTTAAGATTACTAGAAAAGGGATCCAGACAAAATTAGATATCTACAGCTACCCCTCTTTGACCATTGCTGAAAATTAAGGGCAAAGCAAAGACCAAATCGAATAATTTTGCTCTAGTCAAAGGTAAAGGATAAAGGGTTGACCGAGATAAAACTTACGAATCAACGAGAAGAGATGTTGACCGGGACAAAACTTACGAGTAAAAAAAGGTTAACGTGGATGAAATCATACAAGTCAATAAATGAAAGGAGTTGATTGGGATGAACCCATACAAGTTAACTAGTGAAAGTAATTGACTGGGATAAAACCATATGAGTCAACAAATGGAAGGGATTAACTGAGACAAAACCATATGAGTCAACGAATGGAATAGGTTAACTAGACAAAACCATATGAGTCGACAAATGAAATGGTAGAATAGGACGAAACCATATGAGTCAATAAATAAAAGGGGTTAAGTGGAACAAAACCATCTAAGTCAACAAATTAGAGGGGTTGACCGTGAAAAAACCATCCAAGTGAACAAATGAGAGGGGTTGACCACGACGAAACCATACAAGTTAATAAATGATAGAAGTCAATTGAGAGAAAACCATACAAGTCAACAAATTAAAGGGTTTGAGGATAACACTTGATGCTTAGTCAATTGAAAGGATAAGGGACCTACCTTTTGATTTTTGAGGGAATAAGAATGATTGTTATTCTCTTTTAGCATCACGCTTAACTTTTCCTAGAAATTATTGTATGCAAATACATGCAAAATGCATATGATGAATTACCATGATTCGTTTATACAACCTAAGAATTTGATCATTATTTATTATTTTTTATCTAGCCTATTTTAGGATTTGAAGGCATTTTTAGAAAATGTTGTGAAAATTGCCTTTCTTTTTAGCTAAGAGAGTCAGTGCTTGAACATTAATTCAAAGGTATCCTCAGGAGATGGTGTGGGCAAAATGAACCTACTCCAATATCGGGGTAGAAGGCATTTTCAAAAAAATGTTGTGAATATTAATTTCTTTGGGTAAGGGTCCGAAGCTCCCTATGACTGGGTAAGGCGAATAAGGCTGATAATGCTTAGATTTGAAGCTCCTTGTAAGAAACTTAGTTTCTTCTTATCAGAAATATCCTCTAATCATAACTTCTAGATTCCTTTTTCTTTAATTGTATTCAACCACATTATCAATTAATTTTAATCCTCCCTAAAATGTCTAAAGAATTAAAATAGTAAAAAAGCTCCCTATATTGTTTAAACTCAAGCTAAAATGGCAATCATCATTTATTAGAAATATATGCACATGACAAATGTGTAACAAAGATATGAATGAAAATGACAAGGTATAAATGGGGTGTGACAAAAGTATAAATGAAATGATAAAGGTATGAATAAAGATGTATGTTTATATTCCAATAAAGGGAAGGAGTATAATATTAGTTTTTTAATAAGAATATGTACAACGTACTATTAAGATAGTTGAAATCTCTCATTCAATTCTTTAAAAGTCTTTCTTGAAGCTGCTCCTACATGGACTGATCTCTTGAAGTATTTTTGATTACACAGTGTCTTCTTTCTTGGTCTTAAGTATTCAACAGACTGTATCTCATGCATCACTTTGCTCGAGCCACCCTTTTTGGGTTTTCGACTCGAGGCTTCCCCTTTTCAACACCTTTATTTATTTTTATTTTTCTTCTTTTTTTTAAAAAAAATTATCTTTTAGGCATAATACTTCTTTACATCACTAGCATTGATAAGTGTGCACATCTAGTTTTGCTAGAATTAATGCCTCATCAAAAAATTTTTTTTGAATCACATAGGTTTCTTTCCAATTCGGAGACCATTACCACATGGATATTTTTTCTAGGAAGGATTTTTTTTAATACTCCCCTTTGTGAAATTGCCTTAGGCAAAGTTTCTTATCATGGGCTCTCATTATTCTTTTTTGATACATTCACCCATGCTAGATCGCTCGCAGCCTTTTTTCTTTAATAAAATTCAACTATTTATAGCAATCTCAGACCTACTTAGCTTTATCTAATTTGGTCTCCATCAATACCCCGAGTGAGGGAATTTCAACCTCAATTAGTAAAATGGCTTTTATGCCATATATCAACGAGTAAAGTGTTACCTCAGTAGAGGTCTAAACTGAAGTTCGATAAGCTCAAAGCATAAATAGGAGTTTTTCATGTCAATCCTTATAAGTCTTCACCATTTTTTCCATAATCCTCTTTATATTTTTATTAGCCACTTACACTGCTTTATTCATCATTAGATGATGCGTCACCAAATTATGATAAGAAATCTTGAGTTAGGTACACACTTCCATTATCAATTTATTATTCAAGTTAAAGGCATTGTCTATTATGATCCTCTCAGGTATTCTAAATCGACAAATGATATTAGTCTTCAGTAATCTTATCACCGTTGACCTTGTCACAGTTGCATAAAAAGTAGCTTTAACCCATTTGTTGAAATGTTCTATAGCCACCAAAATAAGATGATGATGGTTTAAAGCTATAAGAGAAATTAGTCTGATCACATCCATTCCCCATATTGAGAAGGTCCATGGAGTAATTATAACATGCAGCGGTGAAAGTGGTACATGGATTTTATCTATATAAACTTCGCACTTATGACATTTTCCAACATACTTGATACTATCACCCTCAATAGTCATCCAAAGGTAGCCTAATATCATGATTTCTCTTGCCATTTTATGCCCATTAGCATGGATTCCACAAATCCCCTCATGCAACTCTTTCAATATCTTTTATGCTTCATAAGCATCCATGCATCTTAGCAATGTTTGATCATAATTTTTCTTACAAAAAATCTTATCGTCAAGGACAAAGCTCATTGCTAATCTTTTTAATGTCTTTTTGTCATTTTCACAAGCGTTATCTAGGTATTCTCAATCTTTGAGGTATCTTTTGATATCATAATACCATGTACGGCTATCTGGTTTAGCTTCAACATTATGACAAAGTGTAGGAGACTCATACAAGCTTATCTAGATCGATATTACTTTTTTTCTCATTCACCTTAAAAATCAAAGCTAGGGCAGTGAGAGCATCTGGCATTTGATTCCCATCTAGAGGCAAATAAATAAAATCTACCTTTTCGAGCTCTTGTAATAGTTCAATAATCAATCTTTTATATTGCGCCAACATTGAATCTCGATTTTCCCATTCCCCACATAGCTAATAAATTGCCAGGTTTAAATCCCCTATAGACCTTCAACACTCGAGCATTCCACCGAATGGTTGCACGAAGTCCTATAACACATACCTCATATTGTACCGTGTTATTTGTATAATTAAAGTCTAACTTGGCTATCCAAAGATAATAATCTTCTTGCTAAGATATCATAATTCCCCCAATTTTATGTCCCAAATCGTTTGAGGCCCCGTCAAAATACATCTTCCATTCTAGTTTCTCTATTTAATCACCTTCCTCTTCAATAGAAACATTCATTAAATTTTCATCAAGAAAATCAAAATATAATGATGGTAGTCATCAAGGGCTCGATTTGCTAAGAATTTGGCAATGACACTTCCTTTAATAGCCTTTTGGCTAACATAAACTATATCATATTCTGATAATAAGACTTGCCATCTTGCTATTCTTCCAAACAATGTTGGAGCTTCAAAAAGATACTTGATTGGATCTATTTTTGTGATCAACCAAGTAGTATATATAGCATATATTGCCTAAGCCTTTTAGAAGTCCAAGCTAGTGCATAACATATTTTCTCTATTTGAGAATAATTTACCTCATATTCTAGAAACTTCTTGCTGAGGTAATAAATTGCCCTTTTTTTCTTATCGGTCTTGTCATGTTACCTTAGTATACATCCCATGCATTGCTCAAACACTGAAAGGTATAATATGAGGGGACACCATGGGACTAGTTGTACAAGGATTGAAGGATTAGCCAAATATTGTTTCACCTTCTCGAATGCTATTTAGCAATCTTCATTCCATTCTCTTGAGTTATGTTTTTGGAGAAGCCAAAAGATTGTATCAGATTTGTTTCATGAGCTAAGAAATAAAATAGGCATGTAATTTAATCTCCCAAGAAAACTTTTTACTTTTTTTTACATGTGTGGAGGCGATAGCTTTAGAATGGCCTTAATCTTATCAGGATAAACCTCAATCCCCTTTTCACTTATAATGAAACCTAATAACTTCCTTAATCTTGCACCGAAAGTATATACAGGGTTTAACTTTAGCTTGTATATCCTTAGCCTTTTCAAATAACTTTCGTAGATCCATGATATACCTCCTTTCTTGGGGGGACTTGGCAATCATGTTATCCATGTATATTTCAATTTTTTATGCATCATATCATGGAATAAAGTAACCATTGCCTTTTGAGTTACCTTAGCATTTTTCAGCCTATATGGCATCATTTTATGACAAAAATGCCACAAACGGTGACAAACGTGGTCTTTTCCATGTCTTCGAGTGTCATTTTAATCTTACTATAACCCAAAAATTTATCTATGAAAGAAAACATACAGTTCTTTGTAGTGTTATTAACCAACGTGTCAATATAAGGAAGAAAGAAATTATCTTTTGGGCTTGCTCAATTTAAATCCCAATAATCCATGCACATTCTAACTTTTTTATCTTTTTTAGGAACTGGGACAATGTTAGCAACCCATTCTAGATACTTTGCCATTGTAAGAAATTTGATATCAAACTGTTTCTTCATCGTTTTTTAATTTTCAACAATATATCAGGCTTTGTCCTCCTTAATTGTCACTAAAATGGTTTGAATCCTGGATTCAAAGGCAGCTTATGGACCACTATTTCTTAGTCTAAACTCGGTATATCTTGATATGACCATGCAAAAACATCATGGAACTCCTTAAGCAAATTTATCAGCTCTAGTTTAGTAGCGAGCATGATATTAATTTTGAGCTCTTTTCTGTCATCTTCATCCTCTAAGTTTATAACCTCCTTAGGATTCCGTGAGGCATTATTTGCCCATCCTCCTACTTAATTAATTTCAACATATCAGGTGATAGAGTGCAATCGTCAAAATCTTCTTCGAAATCATCCTCATTTGAACAAGAATGGGTAAACAAGAACATATGAGGTGATTCATATGTGTGTATGTGGAAGTGAAAAAGAATATAAGTTTGAAAGAGATTGAATATACAAAAAGTCCATGCATTTTATTTCTAACAATAATGATATGATGTTTTTAAGCCTTTCACAAAAAGATTCTCGCATGTTTCAGGCCAAAACGAATGAGAGGAGTTTTTAAAATTACATTGGATTAAGCCTAGACACTATAGTTCTCAAAGTAATAGTCCAATTCATCCAGACATATCTTGGAGGGTAAGGATAGATTCCATGACTGTTTCTTGGCACTTCATTATCTGACTCAATTGCATCCATTTGATAATTCTTGAAACTTGGAATGATAGTCATCATATCATCACTTTTTTCTTTTCCTTGAACCATGGATTAATGGTTCGCCATAACAAAAGGTTTCCTTTAAGGAAGGGTAAAGAATTAAATCCTTATTTGAATTCTTTCCTTTAACTCTATTCTCAAACTTTTTTTTTTGGTTCCCTTTAGGTTTGTAGCCCAATCCATACTTATCTCTTTTGAAACCATTTGAATAGATCGACTTATCCCTCGTAGGTATTTTCCAAGTCCTTTTCCAGCTTGTGCACCTTTTTCCCATCGTGAGCTGCAAACTTATGCGATTGCTTTTTAAATAGTTGGGGCTTTGAAAGTGGAGATCCTTCAACATTGAAAGCAACATTGACAACCTTAAATGCTCTAAATGAGCATTCCTCTACATCAATATTTATTTTAACATTGGGAACTTCGGTTGAAGTCATAGCGATTATATCTTTTTCCCCAGATATGCTAACCAACTTATCATCAACTATAAACTTGACATTTTAATGAAGAAAAGATGGTACAGCACTCACAGAGTGTATCCAAGGTCATCCCAAGAGGTAGTTGTATGTGAGGGTAATATCTAATGCATGAAATTCAACTTTAAAAGGGCATAGGCCAATATTTAATAAAATTGAAATGGTTTTTTTTATTTCTTTTTTTTGTCCCATCGAAAGCTTTAACCACTATTTGACTGTGCTTAAGCTGATTGAGATCTATTTGCAACCAGGACAAAGTAATCCATGACATGACATTCAAAGTTGAATCATTATGAATAAACACTTTAGGAAGTATAATTCCATTACAATTAGTTGTTATTTGGAGAGCTCTAGCAGAAGTAGTCCCACTTGGCAAAATTTCATCATCACTGAAGCAGATAAAATTATCAACAACAATGTTATTTACTGGATAATCGAGCTTGTTGACTGAAATATCTTGTTGGACATAAGCTTGATTAAGTACCTTTAACAAAGCATTTCTATGGTTCTCAGAATTGAGTAGTAATGCCCGCATAGAAATTTTTGCTGGTTGCTACTTTAACTAATCCATGATACTGTACTAAGTGTGTTTTATAAACTTTAAAAATTCAGCAAATTCTTTTTCTTTAATAGGTTCCTAAATTTCCACAAGACTATCTTCAATAGCTATTGCCTTTCTAGATGTTTGCCTCTTTTGTTTTTGATCTTGTAGCTTCACTGAGTTTTTGGCCGTATACATGTCCACTTCGAGTTACGTGACTAACGTTACTGATATTAACAGTTGCTAATTTACTTGCCAAAGCTTCTAGGGTAGCTAATCTAGCATATCTTTAGCATCTACTTGTTATCTTTATACCAAAAAGGTGTTAGAGTCTGAATGATAAGTTTTGGGACAATTTGATTCTTGGGAGGTGTGGGCTTTGGTTGATTACAATAAATGACAATGGACGGCCAACCTTATAGGGGGTTTTAGTCACCCTTCAATAGCCATATTAATTGATTTTTTTCCTATCAAGCAATTTTTGCACAAAATTCAATTGCACCTCTATCCATCATTTTTTGAATTAGAGCAAAAAAAATATGAATAATTTTGTAAACTATGCCCCTAAACACATGAAACTACAAAAGTTTAGGTCAAAGTTTGATTGGTAATTTATATATTCATGATTTTGATTAAGGATTCTGCCTAGTCAAAATTACCCAAACTTTTTTCATCGGGGTCTTAACCTCTCAGATATCTTTTTCCACCTAATATTCTTCTTCAGTAATTAGGGCAATAAGCTGAGGCTTAGAATAGTTGGGTCAAGGGTTTGCTGCTACATGAGGTCCTGGGGTGGTATCAAATTTAAAAGCTTTTTAAGAAGATGATGGATTTTATTTTTAAAAGCAGAATAGTTTTTAATTGGATGGCCTGCTATTGCATGATATTCACAATAGGCATTTGGGTCATACCAGGTAGGTAAGTAACCTCATACGATTTCATAAAGAGCAGAGCCACTAATCGAGCCTCTAGAAGCTTATCAAATATTTATTTATCAGAATAAAGAAGAAGCTCATAAAGAAGTTTAGATTGTTTATTTATTTAGGTTCACTAATTTAGATTAGTCCATGTTTGGTTTTGAGGACGATTCAAGGTAGTGCTTTATGGCATCGATGAGGTAAAAGTCTTAGAGTATTAAAAGAAAAAAATGTTATGGGATTGTTAACCTTAGTTCCATAAAAAGGATGTGATAGTTAAAGAAATGGTTGGCTGGCATAGTTGATGGATTAAGTTTTTTCTTTCCTTTTGGTAGGTCTAGTCTTCTTTGTAGTGGAAGATTCATCTATCATGATCTTTCCTACATTTATGGCAGCTTTAACCATTTCCCCAGAAATGACAAGATTGAAGAAATTCTTGGTTGCATTTCCTACCAGCTTATCATAGTAGGTATGACGTAAAGTGCCTATAAAGAACATGGTCATTTCTTTCTCAATTAAAGGAGGTAGCACTTGAAAAGCCATATTTTTTCACCTTTGGGCATATTCTTTAAAAGACTCTGTGGACTTTTTCTCCATATTTTGAAGAGTAAATCTATCAAGAACCTATTTGGCCATGTGTTTTTTATTATTATGAAAATCCATTGGTTAGATTCGAGTAGCCTTGGATCTCATTACAGGTCAAACCATTATACCAGTTTAATGCTGATCCAGTCAAACTCTCTTGAAAATAGTGGATGAAAAGATTGTCATCATGCAAATAACCTACCATTTTTCAGATAAACATCTTGATATAAGCTTGTGGGGAAGTGGTGCCCTTATATTTCTTAAACTCGAGGTATTTTAAACTTTGGTGGCAGGACCAAATCAGGAACCAAACTAAGGTTCTTAACATCCACACTAGTATAGAGCTCATCTTTCTCTATGGCTTTCAGTCTCTTTTCTAGTAGCTGCAACTTTTATTTCTTGATTTATGCTTTGGTTTTGCCTTTTTGACTTATTTTTCTTCTTCTTTGGTAGTAAGAGTTGTTGACTCTTGTCGTGCATGTGCCATTCTAGTATCTACTCATTGTGAGAGAGCATTAGGGTTGATAACAATAATTGGGGGCAGTGTAACTCCAGGGACATTTTGTTGCACAATTTGCACATTCAGAGTTTGAGTTTCTTGAGTATTGGCTGGTTGTGTCTGAGGTTGTATCCTCTTAGATGTCTCGACAAGAATGGCAGTGATACATTCAAGTTGGCATACTGACTCTCTTGCCATGAGTAACTCCATTAATCTTGTGATCTAAGCCTGTATTTCCTCCTACCACTTGATCATAGTCTCTTGAGAGTGGCGCTGATTTTCTTTGAGCCTTTCTATCTTGCTAACTGATCCTCAGCCATTTTATTTGCTCTAGATGTAATATAATAGTGATAAATGAATTGTTGTTTGATGGATCTCTCTTGATTTACAATGTTTGAAACCTTAAAAAGAGGATTCCAATTTTTATTAAATTATAAATTTATTAATGAATGTATGAATTTGTATGTATATGTTTATGATGTATATATGCAGGAATGCATGATATGAATGTATAAATGAACTTGCAGGAATGCTTGCTTTAGTAAAAAATTTTGAACTCATAAATTTCCATTAACTTTATAAAAGATCAAATATTGTCAATCATATTTGGATTACATCCAAGGAAAGTTATAATCTGACTATTTGTTGTTGAGCTTGTTCCAAAAACTTAAGTACAATAGGACTAAATTCACCGACTGGATTAATTTAACTCCTTAAAACAAGGATTTTTTCACCATATTTCTTGCTGGAATGATTACCAAGTGAATCTACTTTATGAGGTGATCAATGTAAAACCGCCAACCCAGAGAATTAACTTTCCATCTTTCGCATTCATTCTCAACCTAGCATAGCCTAATATCCCAATACACATACATTTCCTAATAGGTTTGAGCCCATACATCGATATCATGTTCTTGCTAAAACAACACATGTCTCATTTCCTTGACAAACATGGACAAAATTTCTCTTTCCTAAAGCAATCTAGACATTTTTTCTCGTTCTTCACCATGAGCGGTCCTAAGCTGTTCATTTCTCTCTATAGATCTTCCTAGTTGAATACAGGTGTCAGTGTGTGCCTTTCGTTCCTGTTTGAAAATGGCCACTTTGGCTACTCCTTCCAAAGCCTTAGTTTTCCATACCTTAGCTCTTCACGAAGTTTATGCATTTCTAAAGTCATTTTACCAGAAGATCTATTCAAACTCCTAGATATGCCGGTAAGTTTCATCTTTTTGTTTTGTTCAATATGATCTTACTTTATTAAATTATACTATTCTTCCATTTTTCGGATGTCTTTTCCCTTAGCCTCTATCTTCATCTTTAAATACATGACTTCTTCCTGAAGAGCTTGGTTTTAGTAGCCAATCTTTTTCCATCCCTTTCTACTTCTTTTTTTATCAACTCTATTTTGAAAGGCATAAGGGGCTTTGGTTGTGTAGATACCTGAGGATTAACTCCATCTGTACTTGGGATGATCAAATTACATCCTTGAATACACCTCCAGGCATCATATCTAAGAGTAGTCAAGTTTGTGCAAGCATGTAACCTTGATTCATATCTTTCTCTTCAATATAAGGCTATCGATTAAAGTGCATTCCTATAGCCTTCTCCATAATAGTCCAAATCCATGCTAGCGAACTCGAAAGTCATAGGAGTAAATTGTTGAGATCCATACTGCTGTCTGACCAAAAGCGGTGTGTATCCTATTCTGCCCCACAAACCGAATAAAGGCACAAAAAGCAACTGACCACACCAATATAGAAAAGGTTTAGTGCAAACCAAAGGGCCCTCCATGTTACATCTTCAAGGGCCAAATTCTTCAATGTCTCCACCCCTTGATTTTTTGTTCTCGACCTGGGCCAACTTTTCTTCATGAATTCTTAAAGAGGAACAGAATGTGAAAAGGCTTAATTTTATTAGCACTTTCATCCTAAAATGACTTCGAGCCCAAATATATAGTAATAATGCACTTAAAAAAATCTGTCGCGTCCTAATTTTTGACATGCATTAAGTGCTCCGATAATTTCTACTAGAATGATAGAAGCAGGATGTGTGTTCCTCTTTAATTGATCAAAAAGGTCTACCACGGCTAGTTTAATATGCCAAAGTATCCTTCGAAAGAACATTAATCCATATATAGGAAAGGTAAGTGCATCCAGGGCTTCTTTTCTATTTGAGCATTTTCTGATGTGTCCTTTTAAAAATTGCCATGAAAGAATGCTCGTATTGCCTTTATGCTCGATAAAGTGAGGTGTTGATTGGAGTGGTAAATCGAGAATCTGTCCTAATTTCTTTTGAAGGCTTGCCAAGTTACGCTCGTTATAATAGATAGGTCCGGACTCCAAATGCTTTAACCTAAGTAGAAATGCAATTTCGAGTCATATCATGTTGATTAAATGAGAAATGCCTATATGAAGACTCAACTAAAAAATGGACTAGTTGTTCATCCATCCGTATTATAAGCTAAATGGCAATATGTCTGTGTTTTTCTATGAATCGAGCCTATTTTGCATTACCTCAAGCATCTCATAGTCAGCCAACTCTGACAAATTATACTACCGGAGATTCAAATGTGTGATTTTCGATAGTTTTGACACAAAATCCCTTGGTATACAATCCCTTGATTCTTTCTGATTTGATTCTGACCCAATACAAACCTCCTCGAATATTTTGGAAATAACCACTACGTATGCTCGTTCACCCATAAAGTCTAATGAAAATTAAGCTAAGCTGAAATTCAAATATAAAGCAAGCATCCCTATATGCAAATAAGAAATGAACAAAAAAAAAGAATAAATAAGTTAGTATCAACAAAAAAGTAATAAACCCAAATAATGATAAAATTTAGCATGAAAAGACAAATACAACAAAAAATTATCTAAATAAACACAATAATCAAGTAAAAGAAAAAAGAAAGAAAGATATATTTATCTCTTCATATGTTTCTAATTTTTTTTTGGTGATTTCTAGAATAGGGCATGATTTTAACTAGGAAGTCACTTAGGTTCACTGTATGAAGTTTAGGTGAAACCTTTAAATCAGTTCTCGAATTGCTCCCCGAGCTTAGAACAACTAATGAGGTACCCTATCCTTACCCATCGTAGGTTTGCATAAAAAAAGGTCCAATTCAAGTGGGAGTATCTTCCATGCCTATAACGAAGATAACACCTTGAGTAGGCATAGGAATTTACACCTAGCAAGCTTTTCACTAGCCCAGGCAAAGGCTAACACCTCAGAAGGTAAAGCTACTTCGCATCCTTCTAAAATATTATGTACTTATGCCCCTTTTAGAGATTCAAAAAAGAAACTACTACATACATGCTCAGTGAGTTCGAAGGGATAAACAAACTTTTCTTGTAAAATGTCATTAAAATAAAACCTTTATCCTAAATCCCTAAAAAAACAAAGGAAACACAAAAACAAATTAAGACAAAAATAAAAGAATTTTTTTATTTTTCATTTTTTTGAAATATCAAGAATTATAATTAAATATTATTGAAACCAAATAAATCAAAATTTATTTAACAAGTAATTAATTTTAGGCCTCACTCTCTAACCTATCCCTAGAGGAGTTGCTAAGCTATTGCAACATGGCCCGAATACAAATCTTGACCAGCTCGACTTAAAATGGTGAACATACCCCTTGTTTATATATATATATATATATATCATTATTTTCTTTTATTTTTGTGGCCATATCATTATTATTTTATTATTCTTTAATTTTTATGTCTGGGAATCGAGTTGTCTAGAGGAATCGCTCACTCGACTTAACTCTAAATAGTCATTACAAAGCAATCATTTATTTTGGAGTCATAACCGATCCATTTATTAGGTGAAATCGATTACCATTCAGAGTTTTTATTTTGAGGGCTACAAAACCCCTGAAACAAAAGCCAAGGTATGCGTTGACACTAGAGATCACATAAAAAGGTCTGAGGGTTAGTTACGAACATGAATAAGGATCAACCATCTCGTGATGCTTGAAAATCGGTACCTTATTAATCATATGTTAATTTAAATTTTGAATTTTACTTAGTTTCAATATTTAATATTTAATTATAATTCTTATAATATTTTATTAAACTAATTTCTTATTCCAAGAAATGTCAGGTTTTATTAATTTTAGAAATCACAATATCATTCATACCCTTCCGGAGAACCAAGAGGACACAAATTCTCTATTGTACACAATTGAAGGACCTATGGAATATGAAAAATTTTTATTTTTTACAAAAATTGAAAAAATCCAAACTTTCATTTGAAAAAGGTGTCTCGTTATTAAAGTAGTTCGTAGAACCCTTCGTATATTAGTAGGAATTCCACGTATCAATTTAATTAAGAGACTTGCCTTAATTAAAAAATCTCAATTTTATTAAAAATATTGACCCTAAGACCTAAAAATGGTCCAATATGATGAACCTATTCCTAATATGTGCTTTTGACATGAAAGTATCTTAGTATCCACATAGAACTTGGTTCTAATGCAAAATTATGAAAATACCCCTAGGGTATACCTTTGACATAAAAATATCCGATTATCCTAAGGACTAAAAAATGTTAATAAAAATGTGAACCTATCCTAAATATACACATTTGGTCTAAAAGCATCTTGATGCTTATCTAAGACTTGATTTGAAAGAAATTACTAAAATATCCTTAGGGTGTACTTTCGACACAATATGATGATGAAATGACAAACCTGTACTAAATATGCACCTTTGGCATAAAAGCATCCTGGTTACTATCTAGGACTTGGTTTTAGGTAAAATTATCGAAATGCCTTTAAGGTATACCTTCGACATGAAAGTATCTTGGTACCCTAACAGACACTAAAATAATCATGAAATGATAAATTTACCCTAAACAAGGAAACTAAAGTTTTAAAATTTGCTTAAAATGCAAAAATTGCGATTAAGTCTCTAAACTTTTAAAAATTACATTTTGTACCCTATGAAAAATTGAGAGAACAAGAAAAGTTTTAAACATTTCTATCCTCGCACGAAAGACCATAGGAATAATAGAAATATTTAAAAGTGACAAAAATAACCATTTTACCCTTAAATACTAATATTTACTATTTAGTCTCTAAACTTTTCAAAATTTATATTTAAGTCCCTACATTGAAAAAAAATCAAAAAACATTACAAACAAATGAAAATACATATGAAAATCACAGCAAACATATCCACAAAGATTTAGCCAAACACCTTGGTCTTGAAACAAAAATTTTTAACTTTTTGCAAACTAGTCCTTAAAATCTTAAATTTGGATTTTGACCCTTACATGGAAAAACACCACAAAACATTTCAACAAATCATCAAACAAGTAAGAATCAACACAATAATCATGGCAAAAATGTGTATGAAGATTCAGCCAAACACTTTTAGCCATTAAACACAATTTTTTATATTTTGTAATTTAGTCTCTAAACTTTCTAAAATTACAAAATGGCCCATAGTGTATTAAAATCACCTAAAACATGTTTGCAAACACATAAATCATAGTTCTCATGGCTTATAATGCTTTTGGCCAAACCAAAAAAATGGCTTAAAAAAACTTTGACTTTTTTTGCAATTTAGTTCCTACATTTACTAACATCATAAAATAATCTAAAAACCATGAAATCAAGACCAAAATAATCACCATCATCAATTCCAATCTGATTCAACCAAGGTGGACAATATGAAATGTAAACATGCTTTGATATAAAAACCATGAAAATAAGTGTGAATAATTATTATTAAACTTAAATAAAAGTAAAATCATAGCATAAATATACTAACATACTAATCAATATCTTAACATCAAAACAATATGAAAGAAGCAATTTAAAACATCAACATAAATAGAACAAAACAAAATCGTAGCAACAAAAATAATTTTCTATTAAAAAAGATCAAACAAAAAAAAAGAATAACAAAAAAAATACAATAAAAATTCTATGTCATCATGTTTAGCCTTTCAGCAAGGATGTGAATCCATGAGTCTTAACATGATTTTGACTTATGAATTAGAATATAAATATATCAAAATGAAGAAAAATAAAAAAAAAATAGAGAAAATATGTGTTCATACCTTGAAAAAAAGACTTAAAAACTAGATTATATATGTTTTTCTAAGTGTTTTGTTTTTTTTTTCTCTTTTCTTTTCAAAAGCCCCTAAGCAAAACAACCTTTCCCTATTTATAAGGGAAGATGTCAGCCAAGGACTGAAGCAATAGCCCTTGGCCGAAAGCCTTCTAGACTTTTCTAGCTAATTTCCTTTTTTATTTAATTTTAATGAATTTTTTAATTTTATAATTATTACTTTTTTAATTGATTTGATATAAATTAAACATGATTTTATTTAGATTTATTAATTTTGTTTTTTAATGAGTGATGTCATGCATGACCTCTTCGATTTCTAGAGAATTTGTGTGATATTTGCATTAATGTGTAAAATTATACCATAAAATAATCGAAAAGACTAAATTATAAAAATTAAAAATTATGTATTTGAAATAAAATTTTATATGATTACTTTAATTATTTGCAATAAAATAAAATCAATTTTGATGTAAAAAATGAAAACCATTAAAAATGGCAAACTCATAAAATTTTATGAGAAAAACCATTATCGAGAAAAATTGCTATTAGCAAAAAAAATGAAAAAATCATAAAATAAATTAAATTTTTACAATATGAATTAGAATGAATTAAAATGAATAAAGAAATAACATTTGAAGAATTTTAAAAATTATAAACTCAAAAAAATCTTATCGAAAAATTTATAGAGTAAAAAATGTTGTATTTTGGTATTAGAAAAAATTTTAAAACTCATAAAATAAATTAAGTTTTGAAAAACTGATTTAATGTCAATTAAATAATAATGTTTGAAGAATTTTAAAAATCATAAACTTAGAAAAATCATCCTAAAAAATTTACGAAGTAGAAAATTCTATATTTTGAAAACGAAAAAAAATTTAAAATTCATAACAAGTAAATGAATTTTGAAAAACTGATTTAATAATGGTTAAATGAAAATATTTAAAGAATTTTAAACTTCAAATCTCAAAAAATATTCCACTGAAAATTTTACAAATAACGAAAAATTCATATTTTAGAACTAAAAAAAATTTTAAAAATACATTGAAACTTATATAAAATGAATTAAATACAACATATTATTCAAAATATTAATTTATAAAATGATAAGGATGAAAATCCAAAATCTGAAACAAGTCTTTATCGAAAAAATTTCACGAGTCTAATACTCACAGTATTGTGAAAAATTCAAAATAAATTACTAAAATGGATAATTTGGCTCCTTGTGGTATAAAATGCCAATATGATTTTTTCTTGAATATTTATAATCTTTTAGAGATCATATCAGCATAAATACCACATTGGTATCAATAAAAATATTATGATGGTCAACTTCCCAAATTTAATGAAAATTCTCAAAAAAAATTTTAAAAATGAAAAATTTGATCGTGATATCATCTGCAAAAGTAGATTTTCAAAATTTGACAAGAAAATATTAAAAAATAATTTTTTCTTGAATATTCATCTTGTATATCTAAAGTTAGAGATCAAAATAGAACATTTTCTGTCACATGAACATATGGCCATTTAAATATTACTAAAAGGTCTTTAAAATGTATGGTTCATCTGAAAAAAATGTTCCCAATGAGGGTGGCCATTAAGTTCTCAATCTTAAAAATTCAAGATTATTGGAAAAAAGACTCAGATGAAATTAGGTGTCTACACTTAGTGTAAAATATTAATGAGGCATGGTTCACCTTTATCTTCTTTTTTTTTCTTCTTTCTAAATTGCTTCCTGGGTGCCTTTGTTTTTTTTGGAATTATAGGTCGAAAAAGTTTGTATGAAAGGTCAAGAGATATAAGGATGATTTAACTGAAACTGTTAAATGATAAAATATTTAGGTTGAGTATGCAATTTGAATTGATTTCCTTGGTTTCTCAACTCTCTATGATTGTAGCTTCCATCGACTGTGTATCATTTTCATGTCCCACCATATGCTACTCGTTGCCCCTTAGTGAGCTTTAAGATCAATAGGAATATATATTATGAGACTAATTCCCACATGCTGAGTACCTTAAGGTGGTTGCCTTTTAGCTTGCACTCCTCTGGATCTTCGATAGAAATGTTTGTATGATATGAGACTATTTAAAAATTTCGTTAGTCACTGCTTTGATTTTACACAGACCTTTCTTGTTAAAGTTAGGGACCACCAATTCTTTTTGTACAACAATTCTTCTATCTACCCTTTGTGAGGGGGGCACTAATATTTATATGGATGGCTAGTGCAAAGTGTGAATAGGCACATTTTGAGTGCTTGCAGGTTGCATATTTTATGGACCCACTGTTTATGCATCTTACATTGGCTGGCAGTCCTTCAACTTGTACTTCCCTGAGATGCCCCGATAGAAGTGTTGGTAATGCTTTTTGGCCGGTGGGGAACTAGCTCCTTGGTCTCGAGTAGTTATATCATACTTTCAACTTGTACTTGTATTTTTTTCTTATTGTATGGTTTCTTCCATTTAATGATTTATGCTATTTCAACTTAAAAAATATATAAAAAAACCTTAAATTAGTTTGCATGAATATGTATGTATCTTGATAGCATCAATCTTTATTGGCATCCTAGTATGATTATCAATGAATGGAAAAATTACATAAATGAACGAATAAATAAATGAAAGAATGTATGAATGAGTGAATAAATAATTGAGTAAAAGGAACAACATTTAATGAAATAGATTGGATGTCAAAGAATTAATTAAGAATCAGATATAAAGATTAACGTGGAGGCATGAATCCAAGGAATTTGAGTCATGATTCAACAACATTGTTTCATTAACCAAAATTCTCTAACTTATCCATTGATTGTGGGCGTACATAGCCATATTTACAAGATTCAAAAGCAAAGTAACAGAAAGAATTGTTCATGCAAGCACTACGTTTTCCTAACTGTGTTCGTGTTTCTAAGCAATTTTTGCAAACCCTAATCATTCCATTTTTCATTCATTTTTTAACCCTATATTGAAATCTGGCAAGTGGCCCAAAAAAGTTATCTTTGCAATCATTTTATTTCCCCTGCATTCTAACACTTCTAATACGTGATTTTTTTCATGTAAACCTTCAAACATTTTTATCAGTCTATTAAGCAGATTTTTCATTCCACGGACTTTATGGTTGAGCTTTTCTTAGATGAACTTTAAAGTGTTGACCCTTGCCTCTAAATTATCATCCATGTCTTTATCCTTGAAATACAATAAATAAAATGGATTAATACATTATGAAAATTATGAATGCATGACCATATAAGAATTTGAACTTTGCAGATGCATGAATGAATTTACAAGATGTCATGGAATATATATAAATGTGATGCCATGAATTAAGAAAAGTCCTTTGTAATATAACAAATTAATAAAAGTAAAGTAAAATATATCATAATAGTACAACATTCACTTATTAATATCAAGAAAATCAAATTGTAAGAGTAAAGGGTTAGAAGTGTTCCCTCATGTGTACCTCATTTGATACCCTCTACAATCGGGTATAGCTCTAACTAGGTGAGGCCCCTATGATTCATTACATGAAGTTTGAGCTAGACATCTAAATAAGTTCTCAAATTACTCTCTGAGTTCGAAAAGAACTGATGAGGTACCTTAATCCTTACCCACCGTGGGTTTATGTTGAAAAGGTTTTAATTCGAGTGGAAGTATTTTCCATGCTCAAAACAAGGCTAACATCTCAAGCAAGCATAGGAATTTGCATCCAGTAGGCTTTTCACTGGCCTAAACAGAGGCTAACACCTCAGAAGGTAAAGCTACTTTGACTCATTCTAAAATATTTAGGTACATATGCCCCTAATATACATAGAGGAGAATCTAAGGCACATACATGTGCACAGTGTGTGTGGAGAAACAGCTTAGCTTATATGACTTGACTCTTTAAAAAAAAAATTAAAACCCTCATCCTAAAGTTCCCCCAGAAATAATTCTACAAAGAAAACAATAGAGTTAGTGAAAAAAATATGAACAATATATAGCAACATTTCCATATAAAACAAAAATAAAATTTTTGTTTTAAAAAAACCTAGAATTGTAGTTAAATACCGATTGAAGCCAAATTATCCAAAATTTAGTTAACAAATAATTAATTTTACACTTGACTCTTTAACCTATCCTAGTGGAGTCGCAAAGCTATCGCAACATAGCTCAAATACCAATCTGATTAGCAATGATGGGTGTACCCCTCGTTCTTATATGGATATGTATATCATTATTTTCTTTTATTTTAGGGGCCATATCATCATTATTTTATTATTTTATCATTTTTTAATTTTTTATGTCTGGGACTGAGTTGTTGAGATGAATTGCTCACTCGACTTCTCTAAATAGTTGTTACAAAATGACCATTTATTTTAGAGTCGCTATCAATCTATTTATTAGGTGAAATAGGTTACCTATCGAAGTTTATATTATGAGGGTTATGAAACCCCCCAAAAATAAAACCCGAGGTCTAAGTTGATACCAGAGATCACATGAAAAGGTTCGAGAGTTGGTTACAATTACGAGTAAGGATTGACCCTATCGTGATGCCCGAAAATTGATACCTTATTAATTATATGTTAATTTAAATTTTGATTTTTATTTAGTTTTAATATTTAATTATAATTCCCATAATATTTTGCTAAAACAATTCATGATTTCGAGAAAGTTGGGTTTAATGTTTTTGGAAATCACAATGTCTTTCGTACCCTTCGAAAAACTAAGAGAACACAAAAGTTTTAATCATTCTCTATCATTACTCGTTGGAGAACTGATGGAGTACGAAAGGGTTTTAAAAAATCAAAATATCTTTTGTACCCCTGGAATACAAAAGATTTTACTTCTACAAAAATTAAAAAAATCTTGACTTTCCATTTGAAAAGGATATCTAATTGTTAAAATAATCCATAAAACCCTTCTCATATATTGGGAAAAATTTTGTGTGCTATTTAACTTAGAGACTTGTTTTGTTTTTTAAAAATTGACTTTATTAAAAATATTATCATTTTCCTAAGACGTAAAAATGTTCTAGTATGATGAACCCTTCCTAATGTGTATTTTTGATATGAAAGCATCCTACTCATCACATAGGACTTAGTTCTAACATTAAATTACTAAAATGCTTTGGTGTATACCTTTAACATGAAGGCATCCTGATAACCCTAAAGGACTCAAAAGTAATTTTAAAAGGGTGACACTAACCCAAATATGTACCTTTGGCTTAAAAGTATCTTGATTCAAGATATTACCTAAATGCCTAAGGTATACCTTCGACGTGAAAATATCTCGATACCTTAATGGACACTAAAATGATCATGAAATGATGAACCTATCCTAAATATACACCTTTGGCATAAAAGCATCCCGACGACTTCCTAGGACTTGATTTTAACAAAATTACCAAAATGCCCTTAGGGCATATCTTCAACATGAAAGTATATAGGTACCTTAATAGACACTGATATGATGAGAAATGATGAAACTATCCTATATATACACCTTTGGCATAAAAGCATCCCGATAACTACCTAGGACTGGATTTTAAAAAAGATTATCAAAATGCTTTTAGGGTATACCTTCGATGTGAAAGTATCTTGTTACCCTAATGGACACAAATAATCATGAAACGATGAAACTATCATAAACATACACTGTTGGCATGAAACATCTTAGGGATGACCTAAAACTTAATTTTAAAAAATTACCAAAGTACCCCTAGGCTATACCTTCAATGTGAAAGGATCTTAGTACCTTAATGGACACTAATATGATGAGAAATAATGAACTATCCTACATAGGGAAATTAAAATACTAAAATTGGCTTAAAATGCAAAAATTACAATTAAGCCTCTAAATTTTTGAAAATTACATTTCCTACCTTAATGGAGAACTGGAATGATACAAACAGTTTTTATAATTTCTACACCCCTACAAAAGACTATAGGAATGTTAAAAGTATTTCATCATGACAAAAAAGACCACTTTGCCCCTAGAATGCAAAGATTTGCTATATGGTCCCTAAATTCTTTTAATTTTGCAATTTGGTCCCTACATGGAAAAACACCATCAAACACCATCAAACATATGAAAATCAACATGTTAAACAATGCAAACATCCTCATGATGATTTGGCCAACATGAAAAGAGCTATTACAAGGCTATAAAATTTTTGGTAAAATTATTTTTAAGTCCTTAAAAGTTTTAGATATAATAAAATAGCCCAAAATACCATAAAATCAAGCTTACAAAATTATTTCATCCATATCACCACATTTGGCCAAGCACCATAGCAAGCACAAACAAATGTTTTTTCTACATAATTTTACAAATATCAACATAAATACATGTCATTAACCATAATTAAGCTTAAACATGCATAGAATCATGAATATATGAACATGTTATTAACACTCAACATGAAAATATCAAGGAAAATAACATAATTAAGAATATATGTACAAGACAAAATAAACAACATATCAACAATAACATATAAATCCAAAAAAATCAAGTTATTAACAAAAATATAGCAAAAATCACTAAATACATAAAATTGTTCATGGCTTTCGACAATTAGCCTTTCAACATAGATCAAAATCCATGAGCATAAGTGAACATTAATCTCACCAAAATAATAAAAAATGATGGAAAAAGAAGAAGATAAACTAAAACTACAAGATTTCTACATGAAAATACTTTGAAAAGCTTGAAAGTAAAAAAAATTCTTGAAAATTTTAAAGAAAAATGACAAAGTTTGGTTATGGAAACCATGAGCCATTTATGAAAACTTGCTCCTTTTTTTCTAAGGTAGGAGGATTGGCAAGGAAGGTGAACGAACCTTCTTGGCCAAATGGCCTTTATCTTTTTCTTTTATTTAGCTTTTTAGATTTTTTTTCTTGATTTTTTTGGTTATGATAAGGCTAATTTAATGGTTTTGTCATCTTATATGGCTCATCATATATTAGTCATCATCATCTAGAAACATTTAGATGATATTTAAATGATATGTAAAATTATATCACAAACATTAATTAGAAGGATTAAATTGTAAAAATTAAAAATTATGTATTTAAAATAAAATTTTATATGATCAATTTATTTTATTCTAATAATAAAATCAGTTTTAATTTTCATGAAAAAATCATCGAAATGCCCAAACTCAAAAAATTTTACAATTTAAAAACACTTTTTAGGGAAAATTGTATATGTAAAAAAATGCAAAACTCATAAAATAAATAGAATTTTACAAAACTGATTTAATTTGAATTTAACAACAACATTTGAAGAAATCTTACCAAAAATATTTATGGAATAGAAAATTCCGTGCCTTGAAATTAGAAAAATTCTAAAAAATGCAAAACTCATAAAATAAAATAAAATTTGAAAAACGGGTTTAATATGAACTAAATAATAACATTTAAATAATTTTAAAAATTATAAACTAGGAAAAATTTTACCAAAAAAATTTATGGAGTAGAAAGCTTTTTACTTTAGAATCAAGAGAATTCTGAAAAATGTAAAACTCATAAATAAAATGAATTTTGAAAAATAGATTTAATATGAATTAAATAATAATATCTGAATAATTTTAAAAATTATAAACTTGAAAAAATTTTATTGAAAAAATTGACGAAATAGAAAACTTCGTACGTTGGAATCACAAAAATTTTGAAAAATGCAAAACTCATAAAATAAATGAATTTAAAAAAATTGATTCAATGGTGGTTAAATGGAAATATTTGAGGAATTTTGAAGTTCAGAGCTTGAGAAAATTCCATCAAAAATTTTACAAATAAAGGAAAGCTCGTACTTTTAGAATAGGAAAAATTTTAAAAATACATTAAAACTTATATAAAATGAATTAAATACAGCATATTATTCAAAATATTAATTTATAAATTAGTAAAGAGGAGAATCCAAAATTTGAAACTAGTCTTTACTGAAAAATCTCGCAAGCAAAATACTTGTGATACAATAAGAAATTAAAAAATAATTGACGAAATTGCCAATTTGATACCTTGTGGTAAAAAAATAACAATACAAATTTTTTGTAAAATATTTTTGATTTTTCGAAGTGCGTATTGACATAAACACGACATAAGTATTGGTAAAAATATATGACAGTTAATTTTCCAAAATTTGCCAAAAGTTCTCAAAAAGTTCCTAAAAATAGAAAATTTGATTGTGATATCATCTACATAAATGGATTTTCAAAATTTGACAAGAAAATATTAAAAAATAATTTTCCTCTCAAATATTCATCTTGTATAAAAGATCAAAATATGACTTTTTCTGTCACATGAGCTAATTTAAATATGACTAAAAAGTCTTAAAAATATTTAGTTTTATGAAAAAGATCGTTTCCTATGAGGGTGGCCATTAAGTTCTCAATCTCTGATATTTAGGATTATTGAAAATAGGACCTAGATGAAATTAGGTGTCTACACACATTACCAACACTGATGAGATAACAATCACGTGTAATGTACATATATCATAACCAAATGTATATATAACATAACTGAATGTACAAATGACCAAAAATTATTCACATTACTAACATTAGTGAGATAAGTAAATACTAATTGTTCACATTACTAACATTAGTGAGATAAGAATCACGTATAATGTGCATATGATCATAACTTAATGTACGGATAATCATAACTGAATTTACAAATGACTATAATGAAATGTACATGTGGTTATCACTAAATGTACATATAACTTTAATCGGATGTACACATGACTTCAACTGAACTAACCTTTCTTCACAAAGAGAGCCAATATCAAATGTGCATATAACCCAATACCTAAACAAAATATTTTAAAACTATTTTATTATTTTTGAATAATAATTCAAGATTACTATAAAAATATTTGTAATTTTTATTATTTTTAAAAATAATTTGAAAATTAATATAAAATATTTTTATTTCTTTATTATTTTTATAGTAATTTAAAATTTAATAAAAAATAATTTTTATTATTTTTTAAATAGTAATTTAGAATATATAATTTATATATAATATATATTATATATATAGTATATTATATTTTAAAATATATACATGAGGTTGGTTTTCTTTACCTGAATTACGATGGAAGCCACGTTAAAATATTGGATGGATAAGTGTAAAACATTAAAGGTAAAATAATCATTTTATTCCCTAATTAGTATTTCTAATAATTAGAATTTCTTTCTATTTAATAATTATTTAACATTTTCCCCCTTTTTTCAAAATTTTAAGTCCATTTTCCTTTTTTTTTATTTATTGAAACAAAGCTGTTTTGGCGGATGCTCTGACGACTCGTCCATCCTATCCTAATCTATTTCTCGGTCCGAAAAACCCTGGGACAACCATAATCCAATTGTTATCTGTCAACGGCCATAAATCTTTTTTAAGTGCTCAGCAATTTTTTCTTTCCTTCATTCTTCTGACAGATTGCATTGGGGCCATGGAAGTTCCGGTCATCAACAGAATGAGCGATTTTGAAGCGGACTTAAACTCTCTAAACAACCCATCTTTTATTTCCCAGGTTTATGAGCTTTCTGGGATTCAGAAAATCTACGAAGCTTATAGCTTTTGGAAGTGGGGAGCTTTAGTTCTTGTCCTGGTAGCCTCATTGTCCACCATAATCAATAGACTCAAAATCTTAATAATCAGACTCCGACCACCGCATTCTTTACAATCTCAATCTCTTCTTTATGACACAGATTTCGACACTGACACCGATTCTTCCTCCGCATCATCGGAAGACGAGCCAGACTATGATGAGCCGTCGACTTCTAAAAAACGGCGACAAGTTGATGAGGATTTTCAGGTTAGAGACTCGGGTCATCTTATCGACTATCAGTTGCAAAACCGTAAATTTACCCCACGAAAGAGACGAAGCTACTTGTTTTCTTGGGCTGAAGAGCTAACCAGCGGAAAAGGCGTGGTGAAGCTGTGGGACAACCTAGGTTCAGGTTTCGGTTTGGACCTCAATGAAAGCCACAACGTTTTAAACCTATATAACGTTGTTGACGAGGAAATAAAACTCACGTCAATTTTTGGTGGGAAGAGCGTATTTGAGGCGGTTTCAGCACCGTCTTTGTCGCCCGCAGTTGTCATATCCGCCGACGCTGACTCGTCATCTCCACGAATAACTGTCAGCGCGTGGGACAGGCGCCTTCATTGTCGGTTACCGGCAATTCTATTAGAATGGAGGCCCAAGAAATCCGTTGGGAAAATCGCAGCGGTCACTGCCGATGGCGTGGAGAATGTTTACATCGAGGGTGACGTCATGGGGACGTTAACAGTGGGTGATACGAGGAAGGTGAGCTCGTCGTTAACGAAATCTAACGTGGATACTTGGTGGGATGCTGACGCAGTCATCGTCCCAAACGAGTCGGTTTACAAGTCAATGTGACTCAGTTAACGCCTGCACTTAAAAATAATAAGACTTAGGTTAAATGCAAAAGTTTGTAAAGGGTGGAAGTGCACCTTGTAAATATCTATTTATTATCCTTAATTTAATATTTTATTTATTATTATTTTTGCTTGGATTGGGTTGTAGTAAAATTTTTAGTATAAAAGAGACTAAAATCTGAAAAGAAGGGAAAAAAGTTTTAAATTTTAAATTTATTGATAAATGCATAAATTTTAAATTTATTGATAAATACATAAATTAATTAAACTAAGTCCTAAATTTGGAATAGTAATTTGATTGTGTATCTTTTGAATTAGCAACCTATAGCACTTGCTTGAAATTATTGTTGAAAAATCAGATAGGACCAATTAATTCAATTGAAAATCAAAGGTTCGTTTGCTTCAAAGCTATATAAAGAATCGTTGGTTCAAAGCTATATACAGAATCGAATTTTAATTAAATCAACTTAAAATCAGTTCAACAGTTAAAAACTTAGAAAAACTATTTTTATATTTTTAATTATTTTTTTCAAAACTATTTTTTGTATTTAACAAGATTTAAACCTATAACCTCTTAAGATTATACTAAAGACTAAACCACTAAATCAATATACAAGTTTTTTTTAATAATTTAGTATATTTATTTAATATTAACATTTTTTAAAAATATTTAAATCCTATTTAAATGAGCTGGCTAGTTTAATCGTTTGACTCAAAAACTCAAAGTCATACTAAGCTCTAATTTTTTCAACCATGCTCAAAATTGTATAAATAAGCCTAAATCTATGAGGAAATAAGCCTAAATCTATGAGGAAATAAGCCACAACTCACAAGATAGCAAAATCAAAAGATTTTAACCAATCATTTTCCTTCTGTTCCCACTTAAATCCCAGTGAGCTTTTAAAAGTTCTTATCAAAATTCAATTCAACTATTCTTTACATAGAAAACAAATTAAGACTTAATTAAATTAGTTTATGAAATCGAATGATATCCAATATATTTAAGGTTTAAATTTCAATATTTATAATTTTTATCAAATTATGATCTTTTATATAAAAGAAGTAAAATGTGAAAGCAAGTATAAGATATTTTTAGTGTGTGCACCTGAGCATTTGACTCAATTGGTTGTGCATTTGAATTAATTAGTTGGTGCATGTGTCGTAGACTGCACCCACTAGCTTAGGCTCAGCAACACAAATTACATAAGACAATTTGGCCCACCAAATTAGGCTTAATACCTTAAGTAATATAGAAGGCCCAAATATGCTTGGAATTTTTATAAGCTTAGAGATTCAATCAAATGTAAGTATTCTAGCTTACTTAAGACTGTAGAGTTAAGAATTTAAATTTTTTGGGACTTTAAATATTTGTAGATAAGAGTAATCTTAACTGCCCATTAGAAATGATTTAAGCCATTGATGCATGGGGAATTCAACTATAAATGAGGCCTCTCAGCCTTATTTATATCATCAAACACTTAATAACGCATTGAACATTCTTCCCTATACTCTTTGTGTTTAGTTTTTCTGCTTAGCTCTAGTAAGCTTTTAGCTCTAATGCCTTAGGGGAATTAGGACATTCCCTATAAGTGTTTATGTACTTATTTAGGCATAAAGGAAGTGATTTCCAAACTTAAGGCTACATAATTTGCTAGGTTAAAGTCCAGGTCTGTGACAGATGGTATCAAAGTAAATGTTTCATTGAGGTACTAAAAAAGATGGTGTCTTAGGTAGAAAACTAGAGTAAGAGGTCCCAAAACTCATGGTAGGGGAAAGAAGGCCAATAGTTCGATGGATATTCTATTAGCTATGGATGGTAAGGCAGTTAAACTTGAGGTGGTTGTCAGGAATATATAGAGTGAAAGGAAAAAATCTGAGCTCATGCATATCGATAAAATTTAATTAGAATTAAACATAAGTAAAGACATTAAATAAAGAAAAACCCAGATTTTCTCAGGATTTTAGGAAAAGATGTATATATGATCAGACTGCAATTTAAGACATAAATCTATTAGAAATCATACCTACTCAGAGACTTGTAACACGTGCCAATCCCTCCACGAACACATTATGGGTTGATTACTATGATCTCTTTCCGAGGCCAAATGTAGCACAAGTGTCCTACCTCTAACAGTGATCTAGACAGATGCCTAATAGAGCCTTTATGAGGTCCAATGGTTCTTCAATGCTAGCCAGAAGGCTTCTCAAGCCTTAACCAAAAGATAGATAGCTAATAGACTAAGATCTGAAGTGATACGAGAATAATTCCCATGCTTACCATGCTAAAGAAGAGAAAAATAGCTCCCTAGGGAAGTAGCTATTTTTCGCAAATGCAAGCAAATGAATCTAAAAAATCCCAATTTTTTTATTTTGATTGATTCCCTTAGGATAGAAAATTAATTTTCTATCTTTTGCTACACTTTGAGATCACTGGAATACAAATTAACGCATAGAGGGGCTTAGAAAAGTATGATGGTTTGGGCAATAGACTTTAAAAAGCTTTAAGGTTCTTTGACAAGGGTTTTCTGATAGCCAACTTTCTCCCAAAAAGACTTAATGTGGTATTTATAGGCCTTATGGACTAGGTTTAGCTATTTAATGAATGAACCAAACTTATTAAACAAGCCCTATAGGTGGTGCCAACTTAGCGTGCTTCTTAGAGCCTAATTAAATATATTTTTACTTATTTTCTCTAAGATTGGGCTTAGTATTGACTTATTAATATTTTGGACCAATAGCTCACGAAAGATAGCTATTCCATGTGCCTACCCTATTAGCAAGCCTAACTTGGAATAGTTCATAACTAAACTCTCTTGACTTGATAATTAAGGCTTTTAGCCCAACCATTTAATTTACATGTAAGATAATTTAATTCATAATTTAATTTTTTTACTCTAGTAAAACAATTTTACTTCATATAAATATTATTAAATGATTAATTAAACAATTATCAAATAATTATTTAATTTTTCAAATATAATTATTTGGCTTTACATAATAATATTCTTAAAAACCATGTATACAAATAGACATTATATTGATAAGATATTCTTATCATTATAGCCATATTAAGACATCTCTAATTAGATTTCATAAATCTAATTTTATGTCTGAAATAATTCTTAATTAAACTTATTCAATTAAATCTTCTTCATTATACCTTTTATTTAATTAAGTCGTATGTAATTAAATTCCAGTTTTAATCCAATAGATCATCTTATTGTATGTGACCTATTAGGCTTCCATCATAACGGCAATAAATATAATTACTCTATTAAGTGTATTTATGTTTATAAACCTATATTGGCCTCTAGCAAGGCATCATGGCCACCGAGTATGTAGGAAGATTCAATATGACCTCTTAAGAAACCTTTCAGTAACCAGCCTCCTAGTGTACTTTGGTTCTTTCACTAGATATCTCGGAAAGACCATGAGCATTGTGTAGTGTCTATTCATGTATCAATTTATATTAGTTCTTTCAGCTTTCGGTTAATCTCATGAATTTAGAGAAACAATTTCTCCTAAATTCATCATATGTTGGCCAACAATTTTTTTCAAGTTAATAAAAGCCAAGAACATATAAGATATGTCTCCAATGTCACTTGGAGTGGTGAATCCTTTCTAGATCACTCATTCATCCACTATATGATTCATGTTATACTAACGTACCTACGATAAGTATCCATCTATTGTGGACCTATTTCAAATAAATATAACACTCCTATAAGAACATATTCCATAGACATTTGAGTGACTTACCAAATGGAGTTCTCATAAGAAGATGTTTAGTGAACCTGTTTCCATAAAACAAGCACCCATATGCTATCCCCAAGTATCTTTATACTTTAACTTCTATAAGATCAAAGGGTTGCATGCATTAAACACATGAAAGCTTAGCATATGTTAGTCTTTGTGCATTGTTAATACCCTGTCTTGACAATATGATATCTAGGAATGATTTTAGAAATACAGCTTTAATGTATAAGGATCTCATCATCGTAACTCATTACTAACTTTGCAAGGTCATTGTGTTTCATGATTATCAATCATGCCACTAACATGAAGGAAAACCTTGAATCACTAATATTGATTAGTTTTTATTATTATCTTATATATGCCTTATCCAATCTAATTGGCTTGAGGGCATATACTAACATCTCCCACTTGCGCTTAGCTAATCGCTAGCATATCCAATGCCAAAATCTTTCGATTAGCAATCATGTTTTAACTTGGATAAAGCTCCAGTACTGTTGTAAGAATATGCTTCGGTCATATTCATGACAATCTCATTATCAAAGTCGTTAACTATTCAGATCACAATGAGACCCAGATTTTAATCCTATGGCTCAGTTGTTACTTTTACAACTATTAGGAATATTTTGTTAGCTTGTAAGCTAATGATCCAAATGTAACTCTTTTGTGAGCTTGAATAAAAGAGTTTGGTTACAAACCTTAGGGTATAAACCTATAATCCTTTTTAGTTTGGAACACTTTCTAAATAATTACATTTTAAAATCATGGCTGTTTATCACTAAGTCAAATTACGACCTTTAACCTTTAAAGAATCATAAATACCTCCTACTACATCCTACATGTGTAGATTTAAGGGAATTGGATTCAAAAACTATTTTTGAATCCTATAAGTTATAGGCCATTTAGTATTCTTTATACCATAACATAGAACAAATTCTATGATTAATGATTTATTCAATAAGGATTGAATCTAAGCTCAAAATCAAATGCCAACAATCATCCTCAATTGCCATGTAAATACCAAAATGAACATCTTATGTTCATGAATAAACCATGACTATGTTTCAAAAAAATTAATCAAGAAGGCAAGCTTTAATTAACATCAACAAGGTTGACATTATCTATGGTTCATCTTCATTACTCTGTTCATTATGCCTTACAATATGTTATACATATTTAGGCACTAGCTCTTAGGTACATATACCAAGAGAAGTGAACTAATTTCAACGTATATCTAATATTGAAACTTCTATAAAATTTTTAAATTTTGATCATATCAAAATTTTAATCTAGCTTTCCATTATGTTAGCACATTCCTTTATCATTTCCATTGTTTTTCTTTAGAAGAATCTATATGGACAATGCATGGATCAAAATCCAACTAAAATGTTCAAGTCTTTGAAATACACCCTATTATATAAAGCCTGATTAGGCTACCTTTTGACATCTTGCTTAGACATTCCTTAGGGATGTCAAACTTCTCATTATGATTATCCTTAGAGAACAATTCTTTATGGTTTTCGATGAAATCATGAGCTTAAGTAGCTACTTTCTCCTTTCAGAGTTTAGGCATCATACAAGCCATCATCACAATACGGCTTGATCAAGATCAACAATATAAGCTTGATAGACTACCCCTGACTTAGTAGGCTATTCTTGAATATGCCTTTCAATGAGGGCCTAGTCAATGGAGTTTAGCCCATTAAGCTTATTAGCATCACCTATGCTACTTAGCAATAGTTTATCAACTATGTTGTGTTTATATCCATTATGAACTAAAACATTTTATGGTTAATAATTTGCAATTTCAATCATTGAGTAAGGTTTTACAACTTTAATGATTGTTCTTATTATTTTTTCGACATTATAACCCTTAACTATAATACGAGAAATTCAACATTTAAATTTTCTTAATTAGTTAGGACCCCTTTTGTCTTTCCATGACCTTGAAGAAAGTCTAACAAACCATGAAAGAACTAATTAAGTAAGTAATATAGCTTACCAATTGCATCACTATACAACTTCTAGATAAGTAAGGTGGTAACTCTTGACCTAAATATATCATATGCATTTAACCTAACCATTTTTTCTAATTCCATGGGGTCAAGTGTGTAAGCATCTAGACAACACAACTTTAGTTGAGTAAGACCTATTAAGTATAACTCAAGCAGTTAGGGCAAAAAGGACCTTAGGGATAGCCTAACAAATCCCTACAACTAAAACTCTGGTATCATATTTTAATCAATGGAAGGCATTTGATCATGTTTAGGCATTGACTTAATATTTTATATGGGATTTTTAACATTTATCATAGGTCTTATTGTGTTGTTTGATTAGCATGCTTAACATTTATTAAATCATATATCACATATATAAATCCAAAAATAAATCTAAGATATACAATCTACTAGGATGATTATGGACTTTATATATCTAGTTTCCTTAAGCCATTAGGAAACTAGTTGGTCAAATTCCTAGGTATATTATATAAGGTCATTGCAAGTCTTGATGAAGATCTCCTTGGTCCTTTTTTTTTTGGTGTCGTCTTCTTTACATCTTGGATTTATAAAATTTCTAATCTTATCCTAAATCTAAATCTACAAGTCATTTGTAATGATTAATATCTTTGTATGAAACATCAAGTTACATTCAAGGGGAGTTAGGTGAGAAAAGAATTTACAATCCAAAATGAAAAGATAAGGCAGGGTTCACAGACCCTATTTACAAAATAAATACCAAAAGAAAAATTCAACCATCCATAACCAAGTCATACTAAGGTCTAATTCGTAATCATCCTCATGCTAACATAATCATATTATAAGCATGAAATTAAATAAGCATAGCTAATATCACTAGGTGATCTTGTGTGTTATTTGCATAAACCTCCTCAAACAATTTGAGATGATTTATTAAATTATTTAGTAATTTCAATTTTTTGACTAAAACATTTTAATTAAATTCTCAACTTTTAGGAAGCATGTCTTAAATTGCTCATTACCTAATTTTCAAGTTGTTTGTTTTAATTAAGATGTTATCTAACTTTTAAATAACTTTGTCTTAATTTGGATGAACCGTTATGCATCTCATATTTCCTAAACCATTTAGGAAACTTGTTTTCAAAAAACAACATTTTAAGACAAAATTGGACATTAACTAACTTTTAGGTTGTTTGTCTTAATTAGGACATTATCTAACTTTTAGATAACTTTTTCTTAATTTAGACAAACTATTTAACATGTAATATTTCCTAAACCATTTAAGAAAGTAGTTTCCAATTTTTTGAAGTTGTAGTAATTGATCCTGATTTAATTTAATCAAGAAAATAATTTTCTTACATTATAAACATTTACTCTAATCTCATTAGAACAAATCCTACACAAAGTAGGATTAATCATTTAAATTAAATATATTTTTCAATTAAAATTTAATTGAATTTTAATTCCATGCTTATTATATTATCCAATTCATATCTTAAACAATTTAAGAAAATTATTACAATTGGATAATTAGGTGTTTGATAATAAGTAATAGTTTCTATGGAAAAAGACCTCTCAAAGAGTCCTAGTCCAACTAGGAGTTAGCTCCATGCATGGCTGTCTTAGCCATCCTAACTCAACTCAAATATTATTGTCTTCCACCCAATAAACCTTTGAAAATATACCAAATTTGCAGTAGCATCTTGCTGCCATGGATGCCACATCAAGGTTCTATTGAGGAAGATGAAGTGCTGCACACATTAAGCACATCTAATGCACTTAATATAGCCTATAATTGAAACGTTTTTAACTCCAATTTTAACCTAATTTTTATAGCAAGTACTATGAACTTTTCATGACACTTTCAAGGTGGAAAAAAGGAAAAAATCACTGCAATAGCTGTTGAAAATTTTAGCACCATCAAAAAATGAAACAGAGCCACCTTAGCACTAGTTAACATCAAAACGTTGATAGATGACTCTAATATCTGTTAATTAGAAAAAAACATATTTTAAACTAATCAATATTGATGATAAACATGGATTGGCATGTTGGAAAATTAAAAATTAAAAAAATAATTTTTTTAATTTTTAATTCAAGAAATGGATCAAAATAATATTGAAATAACCTGGAAAGCTTAAAAAATGTTAGGACTTTAATCCAAATTAATTAAAATAATTTTAATTAATTATTTAAACACTTTTAAACATGATTAAAGCCAAAAATTAAATGCCATCTAGATTTTAAAAATTTATGAAAAACAAGTTTTCAAGAATTTTACCAAAACTGGAAAATCACCAAATCAACATATAAATCAATCATATTGATTATCACCAAAAACCGGAATGCTAAACCACATGTAATCTATAAACCTTAGGCTCTTATACAATTAAAAGGAAAAATATGAGCTCATGCATATAGGTATAGGCATAAAATTTAATTAGAATTAAACAATAAACACCCAAATTTCCTCAGGATAGTAGGAATAAATGTATATGTGATCGGATGACAATTTAAAATATAAATTATTAGAAATCATACCTACTTAGAGACTCATAACTCTAAGCATGTTAATCCCTCCATGAAGGACCATGGGTTGATTACTATGATCTATTCTCAAGGCTTAAAGCGGCACAAGTGTCCTACTCTTATAGTGATCTATACAAATGCCTATTAGAGCCTTCATGAGTTCTTATGGTTCTCTGGTGCTAGCTAAAAGGTTTTTCATGCCTTAGCCAAAAAATATATACCCAATAGGTTTAGATCTGAAGTGATCTGAGAATAATTCCCATGCCTGTTATGCGAAAAAGAAGAAAAATAGTTTAAAGAGATATAGTTGTTTTTTCACAGATGTAGGTAAATAAATCCAAAAGTCCTAATTTTTAATTCTAATTGATTCCCTTAGGATATAAAATTGATTTTCTATCATTTGTTGTGATGAAAAAACACTTTGAGATCACTGGAATACCAATCTATTTATAGAGAGGCCTAGGGAAGCATAGGGTTGGCATAATAGACTTGAGGGAGATCTAAGGTTCTTTGCCTAGGGTTTTGTGACAGCCACCTCTATCTCAAAAGGATTTAATGTTGTATTGAAAGGCCTCATGGACTAGGTTTGGTTGTTTAATGAATGAACCTGACCCATTAGACAAGCCCTATAGGTGGTGCTAATGTAGAATGTTTATTGGAACCGAGTTAAAACTATTTTAATTAGCTTATCCAAGATTGGGCCTTAGTATAACTTATTAATATTTTAGCCTAGTGTCTCATTAAAAATAGCTATTCTATGTGCCTAGCCCAACTTGGAGTAGTTAACAGCTAAACTCTCTTGACTTATTAATTAAGGCTTTTGGCCCAACCACTTAATTTACATGTTAGATAATTTAATTCATAATTAAATTTTCTAACCCAAGTAAAATAATTTTACTTCATGTAAATATTATTAAATAATTATTTAATTTTCCAAATACAATTATTTGGCTTTATTTAATAGTATCCCTAAAAGCATGTCTACAAATATACATTATCTTGATAAGACATTCTTATCATTATTGCCATATTATGATATCTCTAATTTGATTTTATAAATCTAATTTATGTCTTAAATAATTCTCACTTAAACTTATTCAATTATGTCTTTTTCATTATACCTTTTATTTAATTAAGTCATATTTAATTAAATTATGGTTTTAATCCAATAGATCATCTAATTATGTATGACCTACTAGGTTTCCATCATTTAATTATCCAATTAAGTGATATTTAAATTTATAGACCAAAAGTGGCCTCTTGCAAGGCATCATGGCCACCTAGTATGCAGGAAGAATCTATATGACCTTTTAAGAAACCTTTTAGTAACTAGCCTCTTAGTGTATTTCAGCCTTTTCACTAGATATCCTATAAAGACCATGAGCATGGTGCAGTGTCTACATATGTATCTTGTAGCTCTAGGTTAACCTCATGAATTTAGAGAAATGATTTCTCCTAAATTCATTATGCATTAACCAACAACTTTATCAAGTTAACCAAAGCCAAGAACATATGAGATATGTCTTCAATGTCACTCAAACCGGTGAATCCTCTCTGGATCACTCATTCGTCCACCATATGATTCATGTCATACCAAACATACCCTACCCTAAGTATCCATCATTGTTGACCCGTTTCAAATATTTTAAAGTATGACACTCCTTATGTGAGATGACTTGGTATCACAAGTCTAAGGACTAATATACACGATTTGCTCATGAGATCATATTCCATAGACACTTGAGTGAATTATACCAAATGGAGTTCTCATATGAGCCATATTCAGTGAACTTGTTTCTACAAAATAAGCACCCATATGCTATCCCCAAGTATTTTATACTTCAACTTCTATGAGATTAAAAAATGGCATGCATCAAATGGATAAAGGCTTAGCACTTGCTAGTCTTTGTGCATTGTCAATGCCTTGTCATGACAAGACGATGACTAGGAACATTTTTACAAATACAACTTTGATGCATAAAGATCTCATCATTATCACTCATTACTAACTTTGTAAGGCCATTATGTTTCATGGGCTTCATCCAATTAGTGTTTATGTGATTGTCAATCACATCACTAACATGAAGGAAAACTTTGAATCACTAACATAAATGATTAGTTTGCATTATTAGCTTATATGTGCCTCATCCAATCTAATTGGCTTTAGGGCATATACTAATAGAAAAAACCTTGAGATCATGAAAAGTCGTATCAAAAAACTAAACTATCTAAGGAAAGAGCTTAGGGACAAGATACAAGGTGTTCTTAACTCAAAGATTGACATTCTTGCATAAAAAAATAATGCTCTAAAAGCTAGGTGAAGGGCTTAAGGAAGCAAATGGATGAGCTCAAAAAGGTTCTTATCATGCAAAGCAATTATCGAGAATATATGTTAGTTGTGATAGCTAAGCATAAGATGAAGGTACCAAAGCTAAAAGAGTTTATAGGAAGCAGGTTCACATAGGATATGGATAACTTTTTGTGGGGAACAGAGCAATACTTCTATGCAATGGGATCAAGGATGACACCACCAATGTAAATGCTACCTCTAAGTATTTTACTGATGTAGCTTTCTTGTAGTGGCATCATAAGTGTAGCAATTGAGACATGGAGGCACTGCCTTTGAAACCTTAGATGTGTTCCAAATTGAGTTCAGGTAGTAGTTTTGCCCTTAGTATACCAAGGACGAGGTATGTGTAAAATTGTGACAACTCTTACAACAAGGCATAAATTTGAAAGTATGTGTATGAACAATGTTTTTCATGTTTCAAATTTTAAATTTAGAGAAAAAGAGGGATTTTTCTTATTCATTGATGAGACTAAAACCTTGGGCCAAGCTATAGTTGTAGCAAAAAAGTGTCTAGTATTTGACCAAAATCATGATAACAATTGAATCCTTGATCGAGCTCAACATAAAGAAGTCGAGCAAGTTCAAGTCTTCTAAGCCCAAGAGCAAGGGCAACGGTAAGGGAAACAATGATCGATAATTTATAAATGGTGATGGGAAGCCAGCAATAGGGAAGCCCAAGTCCAATGAACAATGGGGTAAGAGAAAAGACAGAAAGCTAGCACATTAGCACCAAAAGCAAGACTATCTAGAATGAACCAAATCATTTTCCATCTATAAGGAAAATGATGAGCTAGAAAATGAGACTCTGAAGCTTGGTTCCATTGTACTCAATTCTATGAAGACTAAGAGGTGCTGAAAGCAAAAGGTGCTAATGTTTATAGACATTAAGATTGTAGGCAAACATATGAGTGCTTTAGTTGACAGAGGAGCATCAGACTTATGGATTTTCAAGAAGGCTATAAGAAAAGTCAATTTTGAGATTAAAAAAGCCATCGAATGGATCATGAATATAAACTCTAAGAAGGTCCTAACAAAAAAAATGAAACTATAACTTGAAGACTAAAACGTAAGGAAAACCATAGAGGTAATCCCATTAAATGATTATGATTTTATACTTAGCTTATTTTTTCTTAATCAGATTAATGCACTTCTTATGTCCTTTTGCTAATTTCATATGTATCCTAAATGCCTACTATCAATGCATTATATCAATAAATTAAGAAATGAGTATCAAAGCTAAGGTGCTATTCATAATCTAGTTTACTAAAGGTATGCACAATAATGAAGACACCTGCTTGACAACCCTAAAGTTAAATAAGCCTTAAGAGCCCATGGACGAGATTTTTTTGGAGAAATTAGAGGTACAGCAATCCTTTAGAGATGTGGTGCCTGTAAAGTTTTTCTAAAAACTACCACCTAAGAGATAGATGGATAAGACTTGTAGACACCCTATTTTGTCAGGCTAATTTCTAGCATCTCAGGATGTAATCAGAAGGTAATATAATTTAAAAAATAAAAATAAAAATGGGGATGACTACTAGGTGCCCTGTTGCCAAGCATTATTAAGAGACATGATGCTAAGCATAAAATTTTTTTGGAAGGCTTAAAATGCCTAAAGGTTGTATTAAAGAAAAATGTAAACAGAAGGCATCAAAAGTCATTATTGGAAGTGTCACCGAGGTTATATGGACAAGCTTAAGTCAATCATCCATCATTCCTAGCTAAAGTAAGGTGTTTAGAGGGTCAGAGGTATGAGAAATTCACATCTTTGCATGAATGTATCGATACATGGCCTTTAGGTATTGGTACAAAGCTTCCACATTACAAAGAATTTAAATTTTCACATGTTGTATCGATACAAAAGCTTTGTGTATTGATACAGGTGCTTCTATATCGATACGCAAACCCTTTGCATAGATACCAGGCTTTACAAAAGCCTAAAAATCCATTTTCTATATCTAGTATTGATACAAAAAGTGTTGATATTGACACTAGCCTCTAAATATCAATACTAGCTTTATTATGTCGATACTTGGAGCAAAAATTCCAAGGATCGATGCAATACACATTGTATCATTACCCCAAGGCTAAAATGTCTAGTTCATGCCATTTTCAACCGTTTACACCATGATGCTAAAACACGAATTGGACCATGTTTTTGGTGCCAAAGATCATCCAAATTCATAGTAAGCCTCAGCATTAGGCCTATCATTAGGTTTTAACAAAATTTTAAGGTCCAAATAGCCATAATAATAGACATTTTCATGACTTAATTCAATTTGTCAGAGGGCAACCTTAAACTTTCTCATTGCTTAGCTACCGAAAGTGGCCTTAATCCACTGTTTTGGCTGAGCTAGCTAATGGACTTAGTGGGTAGTTGAGTATAGTACTTTGTCTATGCATAAGGTGCACCAAAACCTCAACAATGCCCTTGCTTTTTGCATATGGTCCTCACTATTCACATGGTTATGTAAGGCTAACATTCTCAACTAAGCATAGAGGAATTTTTCAAAACACATTCTAACAAATTAAAAAACTTTCCAAAAAAAACCCTTCTCAGCCATCTTTTTCTTTAAAAAAAACTTTCACTCCCATAGTTCCTTAAAACCACCACCAAAGACGCTTTCAAAACATTCTTTTTCACCTTCTCTTCATCTAAAACCTTCTTCCATTATTAGGCTCATTTTATCCACCCTTTTCTTTCTAATCAATAGCAAAGAGAGGGAAAAAGTGAGCTTAAAGTTAGTAAGTTTTCTGTCCAAGGATAAAGTAAGGTCTAAAGCTACTTGGTATAACCTCCATCCTTTCTTTATCTTATTCTTTTCATTTCATCATCATTATCGTCATTTTAGATAGCCATATCTGTGTGACCATGACACTATTCCTAGGACCTTTATGTATTTTGTGACTTTCTTTATGGTAGACCTAGGATTTTTAGTGCTATATTAACTCTCTTGTCATGCTTCACCATGTTTATATGCTTAGTCTGCCCCAAAAACATGTTTTAATATATTTCTAAAATTTCTAGCAAACTTCTTCTTATTCAAACATGTTCATGTCATTGTCTATGGCATGACTATTGATGTTGTTCATGAAACTAGTACTTCCATGCATCTTATTAGTTTTTTTCTTTCATTCTTACCATTATTCACATGTCACGATACCATTTGTACTTTTCTAAACATGCTTTTTATGTTCATTGTCATGAATGTCATATTTAGTTGATAATATATTTCTCAAGATACATGAAGATATCATTTCCATGCATCTTATTTGTCATTTTCTTACGTCTTTGCCATCTTTTCCATGTTAAAATGTCATCTTTACTTATTTAAAAATGCTATCCATGCTCATTTTCACGCATATCATATTTTGTCTAGAACATGTTTGTTAAGATGTTTCCTTGTTTGCTGTCTAATACCTATTTTTCTAAAACCCCAAGTTAAGCCCATGCTAACCTTAATAAATGAAGATTAATGAATTTAATATTTTTCTTTATTGGACTTCCAATCTTGGGGAAAAATTAGGTCTTATGTGTGGATTCAAGGGTTATTAAGGCCAGATATTCTATTTTCAAAAATAAGATGTCCCCTTTTATTATCTAAAGTTTCTTGTATCTTAATCTTTTGCCTAGAGTCCTTTTGTTTGTGACATGGTCAATGGGCTATCTCATTACCCTAAACTACTAGGGGTTGTGTAGATAAGCTCATGAAGCCCATATCACTCATTCTTTTTTGCTGTGGACATTCAGATGTCCATGTTCCAAGTTTACTCCCAAGTTTTTCCCTAGCAGCACAGTGGTCACAACTTGAAATATCATTTTCAAATGCTAGACCACTTTTCTCAAATTTGTCAAAAAAAAATCAAATTTTCTTTCCCCAAATTTCCTTTGGACTTTTCAATAACCCAATTTTCATGCCTCGATCATTCAATGGATCCCAATGTATCTCTAAAATTGTTGACTTTGTTATTATAAGATAATCACCGATAATTACGAGATACATTCTGATCTTTATTCCCCTTTCTTTTTTGTTGTTCTGTGTGATTTATTTTATGTGATATTATCTCATTTTATCATCTTATTTATGTGTTTCCTTTGTGATACTCATCTTGCATCCATATTTTTAAAATCTTTTTTAAAAAATTATAAGGCAATGTGTAGTTTTAGTATCTCTCTAGTGTTTGACATGGAAAATCCTATTTTCAAAAACTAAATCTAGAGAACATTTTAATAAAAAAATCTCGTTCTCTACCTCTTTAGAGTGCATACATAATTTTATTTTTAAAAAATTTAGGTTTATTTTATTCAAATTCATACATGAAAAGGGAATTACATTTAAACATTAATGAGTCAAAACTAAGAGAATCAAAACTAAGTTAAGACAAGGCTAGAAAGGTACTAATTTTTGACATCATAGATTGGATCATACTTTCTTATGCATAACTAATTTTAGAACCCAATAGTTAAATCTTGAATTATTCAGATGATATAATTGATGTTTTCAGTTTCATAACTCTGAATACTGAATTCAATAGGCATCAAATCATGCTTAGCTCAAATGATTGGTGTTGATTCCAATTGTTGGCCACTTCGTGGTGGCCATCTGAGACTAGTTGGATGAGCGATTCATCCAATAGTCCCTTTTCATGGTCAATAGCTAAGAATTTATGCTTTCTTACCCTATCACTTAAAAAAAAGGAATAGTCACGGTCAAAAAGACCTTTCCCTGTCGAGAAATTATTTTAAGTTGTTCATGGTTCTTTTCACAGGAGGCACATTGCTGATAGCTTGGCGACTCTATTGTGGAAAGATTTAGAGAATTAGGCTTTTGTGTTTTTCTTAGTTTTAAGTTTTTCAGTTTTGGTCATTATTTAACTATAATCCCCTTCCACTTTTGTCGACTAATTTTTTATTTGTCATGATTTTTGTCATGAGATCATCCATGATTGCCTCGTTCTTGAATAAATATCAATTTAAGAAATATGGAAATACAAGGGTAAATAAAAGTTTTTATTACTTCCTTGACATATATTGTGCACTTGCATTTGCATTAGATTCCCGTCAAACTCCATGGTGAGGTTAGGGTCCGAATTATTAAAAGGAACTGAGCTATTCCTCTTTGTAAGTATCCCTTCGCACAAGAATAGCAATAAATTTCACGATTTAAATTATCTATGTCTCTTACGAGTAACCCTCTGCATTTGCATAAGGAAATACATCCACCAGATCAAACCCATTCTAATAAGCCTATGATAGGATTAGGATCAATGCCTTAATTGTCCTTCTCCGATAGAAAAATGATTCGGATACCAATTTGGATGTCAACTCAAACCCATATAGTGAATCTTATGAGCTAAACCATGTCAAACCATGCCGAAATGCTACTAGCATGACCTAAAGAATAAGAACACTTGGATAAACACTTTTAACCTTTATTTTCACATACAATAGTTATGTAGGCAGTAGTGAATGAACAATGTCACCCATGTGTGTCATGTCAATGTCAGGACATGATGTTATGTTGTCCAATCGACGGCTAACTTTCGTTAATAAGTGAGTGATGGCAAACAAATGTTGTCATTTATAAAGCACCATCTCTCCTTCAAAAAAGTTATATTTAACCCGAAAAAGCCATTATACTGCTCGATGATGGCTTAATGTATATCCTACTTTAGGTGGTGATGAATGAATATCACCTTTTTGTCAGTTAGTTTTGTTCTAAAGAGGCATCGTACCATCTTATCAAGGTAAAACTTCATATGAACAAGCCATTGTGCTATCTGGCCGATGACTTAATGCATGTAAAATACTAAGCAATGGCATACATATGCCACCATGTGGGTTGTCAACTTATCTTTAGAGATATCCTATCATCTCAATAAAGGCTATCTTTACTCGAACATGTTATGCAATCCATGGATATTTCCTTTGTCATGATACTTATAATTGTCATTTTTGCCCTTAGGCATCATAATGCCTATTGTCAGGCATTTTCTATTATTTATTTTCATTCTTTCATTCTTTATTCTTGTATTTATTATTTCATATTGTCACTAACCTATTCTCCTTTTGTTTCTTAATCGTTACATGCATCATGCATTATAATCATCATTATGGGACAATTGGCTATTGGTTTAGTGTTTAACAAGAGGTGTGTGTCATAAAGCAATAGTTTGTTCTCATCCTTAAGTTTTTTAAAAAAGTCAAAGCATGGTCAAAGGTCGACAGTGCAAAGATAAGGATATCCTTAAGCTTGGCTATGTCTTAGAAACACATGAGAAAGTCAAGATAGGGTACCATCAAAATGACTAGTGTGATCTGAAGCACATATGGGCTATTTGGGACAATAATTAAAGGGAATCATTCATGAAAAGATAGAAGGATATAGCTTTATTACCAAAGTCTGATTAGACTTTGGTTTGATGCAAGTGGCATACAATTCTAGAATTTGGCATATCGATGCTTCACTTTTAATTAAAAGGATTTGACTTTCACTGTCAATGATTACATTGCATTGGTCAACATTGAGAGGGCCAAGTCTAATAGGATATATTGCAAAGCACTTAAACATTTAACTTTCAAGAAGAGACTAGCATAAATCCTTGGAACCATGGAGTCTTGGATTGATGGTCATGTGAAGATAAAAAAATAGTGAATGCATTTCTCGGGCTAATCTAAAGGAAGCAGTGTTAAATATCACTGATCCAAAGAAAGTTTAAGATGTCTTTACCTTGGTGATATATGGATTGGTCATGTTCTCAAAGACTTTGAGGTATGTTGAGGCAATAGTAATATGATTTTTTCTCTCATTTATGTTGCAACATCAACGTTGCATAATCTAGCATCATTGCTGAGACTATTCAAGCCCTTAGCTTCTGCAAGAAAATAGGGATGGGTAGATTCATCGAAGGTGCCTGCTCTTCTATATTTGGCTTATTAGCCATTTACACATCGAAGATAAGAGGATGATGCACATTTTTTTTCTTCAGCCTTCACTTCATGGTCTTCAAGCAAGAATGGCCCCAAGACAATTTCAAGGAAAAATAGGTAAAAAAATTTTGGAACCTCGGAGAAAAAGTTACATAAGGGGCCTATGGATGTCCCTCTATTCAATCATATACATGTATAAAGACTATACTTGTGTGCCCTTATATGGTTGTGAGAAACACCAACTAGCTTTTCATGTTTAGAGGAAGGTGCACTACATGAAGAGATACTTGAAAAGAAGCATTGTGACTCTAAGGTATGATGAGTGGAGGATCTACCGCATCTATGACACTTTGCTACTACCCAATATTGGGACATTGCAAGTCCTACTAGATGAGCCTTCTTCTGAAGTTGAACTACTTAGATGGATATTTTAATAAGAGGGCTATCTTTGCCACAAAAATTACTCAGTTGAAGGAGGAAAAAAGTTAGTTAAAGATGGACATCTACCTTTAGGACGGCGAGATAAATCGAATAGTTTAAAAGAAAGATCACTTCAAAGAAGATCTTAAAATTTTGACTAAAAAATATATGGCACTTCGAAAAAAGAACAAGTCTTGGTGCATTAGCAAGTCATCAGCCGAATGGGAGGCAAGGTTTATTACCCTTAACAAAGAACTAAATTAATGGAATAAAAGACTCAGGTTAGTTGACAAAAGCTTATAAAGGTTTGTGCCCGTATACCAACTTACTAAAGGAGGAATGGATGACTCGAATTTGGTAGGTTACCTTACTGCAATTGCAAATCAGATCTTTAGTCATAGGATCATTTACCAGCTATTCTAAATTTCTTCCCACAACCATAGAGAGACACTAAAGATAGCCATGAGTAGAAGTTCATATGAGTGTACCCTTGATAATGCATTAGCCATTACATTCTCTTTTCTCTTCTTATAGGAGATCTCTTAGTCATATCCCATGAACCTAGTGAGCCAAGCTTGCTACCTTGGAAAAGAGATTTACTGGTGTAATAAGTATTTTAGGCTCTAATGGTCAGTTTTGATACGAAAGTGCCGTCGAATAAGGTAGTGGTGCCATTTGGCTACTATGTAAATAATAGTAAGTAGTTCCTTTTCATACACTGACAGACTTTGGTACTTTGATGACAAAACCTTGTTAATATAGGCCAAGGAATGCCTATCTTGCATTAATACAAGGCATCAATCTCAACAATGAATTGCATGAAAAAATCTAGTAAGGCCAATAATGGTGGAATTATCATCGACTCCTTCAGTTTCAAAAATGCTTTAGTTGCTTTTTCATTCCATTCAAACTTGTCTTTGTTCAACAAATCAGTCAATGGTTTACAGTGAAAGGAAATCCCAAAAACATGCATATTGTTATAGGCATAAACATTTAATCAAAATTAATCATACACAATAGAATTAAATAAGAAACACCCAGATTAATTAGAATTAAACGTACCTAATGGAATTAAACAAAAAAGCATCTAGATTTCCTCAAGATCATAGGAAGAGATGTACCTGTGATAGGTAGCAATTTTAAAACATGGATTTGTTAGGAATCAAACCTGCTTAAAGACTCATAACTCTAAGTGTACCGATCTTTACCCAAATTCAGCATAGATTGTTTACTATAATCTTTTTTAAGGGCTAAAAGTAGCACAAGTGTCTTATATCTAATGGTGATCCACATAGATGCATATTAGAGCCATCATGAGGTCCAATGGTTATTTAGTGCTAGCCAAAAGCTTTCTAAGCCTAAACTAACAAGTATATTGCCAATAAGTACATATTTGATGTGATCGAAGAGCAACTTGCTTACCTAATACACCAAAGAAAAGGAAAAACAACTCCATAAAGAAGTAGCTATTTTTCATAAATGCTAATAAATAGATCCAAAAATCATAATTCTTGATTCTAGTTGATTCTATTAAATTAGAAAGCTAATTTTTGACCTTCACAGTGATCAATAACACTTTGAGATCATTTGGAATTCTAATCAACAAAAAGTAGGCTTAGGGAAGCAAAGATTTTGGGATTTGGCCAATTTCAAAACTTTTGTAAAAAACTAATCTCGCAATGCTAGAAAACTACTTTTTTTTATTTTCATTATGTCAAGAATGATTTAAAAACACTTAGTAAAACCATGAACAAAGAATGCTTAGGGAAGCATAGACGTTGTGCCAAACCCCTTAAGAAAGTCTAAAGTTAATGCCAATGGTTTTTCTTATGCTTCTTATTAGCCAAGAAAGCTTTAGTATTGTATTTAAATACATTGGGCTAGGTTAGGCATGACTATTGGGTTAACTGAGCCCAATAGTAAGATACCTAGAAGGTAGCTCCGCTTTGAAGTGTTTCTTAGAGTATATTAAAATTATTTTAATTAGCTTGTCCAAGATTGGGCCTAAATAGTAACTTATTAATATTCTAGCCCAATAGCACACCAAAGGTGGCTATTCTATGTGCCAAGCCCATTAGCAAGCTTAACTTGGAGAAGTTCACAACTAAACGCCATTTACTTGATGCCTAATCCCTTAATTTATATGTTAGATAATTTAATTCATAATTAATTTTCTAACGTAAGTAAAACAATTTTACTTTATGTAAATAATATTAAATAATTAATTAAACAATTATGAAATAATTTTTAAATAATTATTTAAATTTTTTTAAATACAATATTTGGCTTCATTTAATAAAATCCCTAAGCCATGTCTATAATAGACATTACTTGATAAGATAGTCTTATCTTTATTACCATATTAAGACATCTCTAATTAGATTTCTTAAATCTAATTTATGTTGTAAATTATTCATAATTAAACTAATTTAATTAAGTCTTTCTTATTATACCTTTTTTTTTAATTGAGTCGTACATAATTAAATCTCGATTTTAATCCAATATATCATCATATTGTTCATGACCCATTAGGCTTCATCATAACAACAATAAACATAATTACCTAATTAAGTGTCTTTATATTTATAGACTAAGATTGGCCTCCAGCAAGGCATCATGGTCACCTAGTATGCAGGAAAAGTCAATATGACCTCTTAAGAAACCTTTCAATAACTAGCCGCTTATTGTACTTCAAACTTTACACTAGATATCTCATAAAGACCATAAGTATGGTGCAGTGTCTACTCATGCATCAAACGATATTAGATCATGCAACTTTTGGTTAACCTCATGAATTTAAAGAAACAATTTCTCTTAAATTCATTATGCATTAGCCAATGACTTTATCAAGTTAACCAAAGCCAAGAACATATTAGATATGTCTCCAATGTCACTCGAAGTGGTTAATCCTTTCTTGATCGATCATCCACTTTCGTATAGTTCATGCCATACCCAAACCACTTTACCATAAGCATCCATCTATTGTGGACCCCCTCGTGATGAAATCAAAGCATGCCACTCCCCATACAAGATGACCTGGTATCATAAGCTTGAGGACTAATATACACTACTGGCACAAGAGAACATATCCCAAAGACACTTGAGTGACTTATACCAAATAGAGTTCTCATATGGGCCATGTTCAATGAACTTGTTTTCATAAAACAAACACCCATATGCTATCCCCAAGTATTTCTATACTTTAACTTCTATGAGATCAAAGAGTTGCATGCATAAAATGCAATGAAGCTTAGTATATGCTAGACCATGTACATTGTCAATGACCTATCTTGATAGTACAATGACTTTGTATGGTTTTAGAAACATAGTTTTGATGCATAAGGATCATATTATTGTAACTTATTACTAACTTTGCAAGGCTATTGCATTTCATAGGTTTCATCTAATTAGTGTTTGCATAATTATCAATCATGCCACTAACAAAAAGGAAAACCTTGAATCATTAACATAAATGATTAGTTTGCATTATTAACTTATATATGCCTTATCCAATTCGATTGGCTCTAGGCATACACTAACGTCCCCCACTTACACTAAGCTAATTTCTAACACATCCAATGTCAAACTCTTTTAATTAGCAATCATGTCTTGATTTGGGCAAAGCTTTAGTACTATTTTGAGAATATGTTTCAGTTACACTCATGATACAAAAATGTACCTGTTTGTTTGTTTGATACGAAAAGAAATTGGTACTTTGATAATGAGTCTATGAGTAACTTTTATTTTATGCGGTGTTTTCTTGGTTGGTTGCAATGAATGATAAAAAGGTGACCAAGCCGTAGGATGGCTGTGACGATCCTTTACCGGCTATGTTAACTTATTTATCCTTCTCTAATCTAACTTTTTTAAAGAACCCAAGTTCACCATTGTCCATCACTCTTTCGAGTATAGCTAAATTGTTCGAGCAATTTTGCAATGTATGTCCTAATGTCTTATGGAATTCACTGGAGTTAGCACTAGAATCAAATTGGCTCTTGATGTTTCCATGATCTTGACTAAGGATCTCGCATTCAGTTTGGGTTGCCCAAACTTTTTCCATTGGAATTCTAACTTTTTAGATCTTTGACTTCCCTCATTGCGTTTGTTTAGAAATCAGGCATTCATTTTGGGCTTGAGATGATCAGATAAGGGGTTTGCTGCCGTATTAGGTGCTGAGGCATTATCAAATTAAAAAGTGCCTCTTTCGAGTAGACTGTAGACCTTTTGTTTAAAGGCCATACAATTTTTTATCAAGTGACCTACTACTGCATGATACTCACAATGTAGATTTAGGTTATACCAACTATGATAATTACCCTCATATGGTTTGGAGAGGATTAAAGCCACAATTGTGTCTCAAAAAGTTTATCAAACATTTCCCTAAAAGAATGAAAAAAAGGGTTCACACTAGGTTTAAGTTGGTTAATTCTTTAGGCTAGTTGATTAACATTGGATCTTGGTTGGTTTTGTGAAGAAGGGTTCAAAATGGTGGTCTAGGGTGATGTTAAAGTAGGAGCTCTAGGTATGTTAAAAGATATGTATTTTGGGTTTACTGCCTTTGGTTTTGGTAATACGAATGAGGTTTTTGACAATATGGTTGATTGGTATAGTTAACCCATGGAGCCTCTTCTTTCTTATTTTCTGGCCATGGCTTTGTTCTAGTAAAAGACTCTTCAATCATGATTTTACCAACCTTTATAGCTATCTCAATCATCTTTCTAATAATAACAAGATTCAAAATTCTAGTTGCATTCCGAATCAATTTCTTGTAATTGAAAGACACAAGGTGCTTACGAATAGCATTGTGGTTTCTTTCTTAATCAATGGATGCTGAACCTAAGAAGCTATGTCTCCCATTTTTTGTGCATACACCTTAAAAGATTCTACAGATTTCTTTGTCAATCTATCGAGCACCTATTCAGCCATATGTTTATATTAATGAAGAAATGCATTGGCTAAGCTAGTCCAGCATTGAATTTAAATGCGATTTAGATTATTGTACCAGCTTAGCGTAGATCCAAGCAAGCTTTCTTAAAATTAATGAATCAGAAGCTTGTTATTTTGGGCATAACCAGCCATCTTCTTGATAATATTTTAATGTATGCTTAAAGGGAAGTGATGCTTTTGTACTTTCTAAACTTGGGCATTTTAAATTTTAGTAAGGGTATTAAATTTGGTATTAGATGGAGGTCATTAATGTCCACATTGCTATATAGTTTAGCTTCTTCAATGGCTTTTAGTCTTTTCTAAAAAATTATAATTTACCTTTCTCTATCTCTACTTTCGCCTGCTATTTACCTTTCTATTTACTCTTTTCCTTTTCATCAATACTAGGGCATACTGATTCATCTTAGGCGACCATAGTTCTTCCACTTGCCCCTTAGGAAAGGGTATCAGGGTTAATAATGGTGATTGGTGGATTAGTAGCTGGAACATTTTGTTGTAGATTTTGGATATTAGCTAGCTGTGCATTTTGAGCATTAGTTGTTTGCTCATTATCTGGTACCCTTGGATTCCCCAATAAGAGTAATAGTATTTATCTATGGTTGTTGACAATCAGTTCCCTTGGCATTAACAACTCCATTATCCTTATGATCTGAGCTTGTAGTTTTTCTTACCTTTTCAACATGGCCTTTTAGGCCTATCGATGACTTTTTTCTAATCTTTTCGATCTTGCCGAATGATCCTTAGCCATTCTTCTTGCTTTAAATCTAGTATGGTATCAATGAGCGGGTAGTGGTTGAGTTGATATTTCTAAGTTTAAAATGTTGAAACCTTAAGAATTCCAAATTTCTTTGAGTTAATTAACTTTTACTTATGAACTAATGAATTTAATAATCATGTATGTACATATTTATGTACATGTATGTATATATGTATGTATGGTATGAGTATATGAATGCACTTGCAAGGAAACTTGTTTTAACTAAAGATTCCAAACTAAAAAATTTTCCATTAACTTTGTGACAAATTAGATATTCACATTATTGATCATGTAGGGATTACATCTAAGAAAGTTCCTAACTTAATCGTATTGTCTCTGAGCCTTATCTAAAAATTAAAATACAACAAGCTGGTATTGTCCTATAGGATTAATTTGCATATGTAAGTCTCTAATCCTCTCAACCATTTTCCTTGCTTGGATAATGGCTGAGTGGATCTGTTTTGTAAGATGATCTATGCGCATTTATTAGCCAAAAGAATTAGCTACGCATTATCTACCATCATTTTTAGTCCATCGTATTCTATTAGCCAAATAAGTATCCAAATCACAGCAGCCTTACACCAAGGCATGAATATAATCTCTTTTGTGCCGTAATTCTAGTCCTTTTTCTGCAATAGTCATTGAAGACCCTATTTTTCCTCAAACAGTTGAGATACCCTTCCATGCTCTTGATCTAGGGTAGCTTGGAGTCGTTCATTCTTGTCGATAAACTTTTTTTAATTAGAGACATGTGTCAACATGCTTTCTTCTTTCTTTTTCTAAATATAGCTTCCCTAGCTTATCCTTTCAAAGCTTAGCCCTTCATACTTCTAAACTTTTACTAAGTTTGTGCATCTTTTCCCTTATCCCCTTAGCAGTGTTGCTAGAACTCTAGATATCTCAACAAGTTTCATTTTTTTGTTCTGTTTAACCTATTCATTCTTCATTAGATTGTACTTTTCTTTCATTTTTTCATTTTTCTTTTGCTTTTGCTTCCATCTTCATTCGTAAATAGGCCACTTCCTTTTGGAGCTAATGATTCTTGTCACTTATTTTTTTTCATTCGCTGCAGCTTCTTCCTTAATCAAATTAATTTCAGATGGCATGATAGGCTCCAATTAAATAGATATTGAAGGAATGCTTCCATTTGAGCCAAGAATGATTATGTTACAACCCTGAACACTCTTCCAAGCATCATACCCTCGAGTGTTCTTATCCATGTATGAATGTAATCCTAACTCATACCTCTCTTTCAAGTGTAAAACAGCTATCTAAAGTAGCTTTTTATAATCCTCACCTTGATATTCCAAGTCAACATTAGCCAAATTTAAAGTCATGAGGATGAATTGTTGTGATCTATATTGTCTTTAGACCAATAATGACGCCTAACCCATGATACTCCATATACTGAGTAAAAGAAAATAAAGCAAATTACCACATCAATGCACAAAGCATTTTAGTGAAAAACATGCCTTCCAAATTATATCAGCAATAGCCAAGTTCTTAAATGTTTTAACCCATTATTTCTTTGTTCTGACTTAGGCCATTCTTTTTTTATGAATTTTTAAAAAAAGGATATAATGTGGGAAGTAGGGTTTAACTTTATCTGCCCCTTTTCCTAAAAAATGATTTTTAGCCCAGATATATAATAAAAGAGCGCTTCCAAAGAATTTCTCTTGACCCTTTTTTTTGACACGTATTGATTGCTTAAATCATCTCGGCTATAATTGCTGGAGCTACGTGCATGTTTTCTTTTAACTAGTCAAATAAATCCACTACTGCCATCTAAACATGTCCTAACACTCTCAAGAAGAAAACAATCCCATATATTGCAAGAGTAAATGCATCCAGAGCTTTCTCAATGTCGGGTTGCTCTTGGATTTCACTCTTTGCAGTAGATAGGTCTCATCTCCGAAGGCCTAAGCCCGAGAAGAGCTAATATCCCTTCCATAGTCGAAGTCATGTCATGCTAATTGAATGAAAAACATAAGAATGTTGGATCTCAAAACTCATCACAACCACAACTAACTGTTCATCCATATGTATTTTGAGCAAAAGAGCTATCTGTCCATACTTTTTTGTAAACTGGGTTTGCTTCATATTCCCTTATGATCTCATATTTTGACTAACTTTCCCAAATTATTCTCGCGAAGGTCTAAATGTGTGATCTCTGGCAACTTAGACATAAAACCCTTCGATATATAGTCCTCATCCTTTTTCTAGTTGAATTTAGACTCTAAAGAGACCTCTTTAAATTTCATGGAAATAATCACTGCATGTACTAGTTCCGCCATAAAGTTAAATAAAAATTGTTCTAAGTTGGAATTCCTTTTAAAGCAAAGTGTTCCTGTGTGCATATAAGGAAAGAAAAATGCATGAAAAAAAGGAAAAAGAAAATAAGTTAGTATCATTAAAAAATTAAATACAAATAAATTTCGAAACAATAAAAATCACAAATTATTCAAATAAAGTATAAATAAATTTCAAAGCAATGAAAATCACAAATTATTCAAACAACATATCAAAATGATCCAAATAAAAGTATGAAAATATAAGGAAAGAGATAACTTTATCCTTTCATGTGTCCTTAATTTTGGTGACACCTAAAATCGCAAATGGCTTTGACTAAAAGGTTAGTATGTTCCGATATATATGGTTAATGTCAAACCATTACTTAGGTTCTTGAATTCTTCGAGCCCAGAAAGGACTAACAAGGTACCCTATCCTTATTCATTGTGAATTTATGTTGGAATAGGTTTAATTCGAGTGGATGCATCTTTCATGCATGTAACGAGGCTAATATCTCTAGCAGACATAAGAATCTACACCCTGTAAGCTTTTTGCTAGCTAGATAGAGGCTAACACCTCAAAAGGCAAAGCTACTTCACCCCCTCCTAAAATATTGGATACCTATGCCCCCTTCGTATCTAATAGAGGAAAAACTAGTACACAATGTGCATAGTGAGTGGAAAAGGACAAAGCTATCTTTCGATGACACAACATTAAAAATAAAACCCCCTATCCTAATCCCAAAAAGGCAAAAAAGAGACAAAAAGATCAGTACAAAATAAATATTAGTGAAAAAAAGAAAAAAATTGTTAAAAAGGGAATTTAAAATTAAATATCAATTAAAACTTAGTTAACATGTAATTAATTTTAGGCCTGACTCTCTAACCTGTACCCAATAGAGTTACCAGGTTGTCACAACGTGGCCCGAATTCGAATCCTAGCCAAGCCTGACTTAAATGGCTCTCGCTCCTATATTTGTTGATATATCACTATTTGATGTTCTTTTATTTCTATGGGCCAAACCATTATTGACATTTTCTTATTTTTGAGGACTGGGTGATTGAAATGAATGGCTCACTCGACTTAACCTTAAATAGTCATTAGAAATAACTATTTATTTAGAGTCGCCACCAATTTATTTGATCTAGGTTAGATTGGTCACCTATCGAGATTTGTATTATGAAACCCTAAAATACCAATTCAAGGTTCATGATCATATCAGAGATCATACAAAAAGGGTCGACAGTCGATTACAATCATAAGAAAGGATTGACCCTCTCGTGATGCCCAAAAATTGGTACCTATTAATTATGTATTAACTTGAAATTTAATTTTTTGTTATCCAATTTCAACATATGAAATTTAATTATAAATTCCCGAAATAATGTTTTATGAAACAAATTTATTATTTTGTGTCAAGAAAATCAAATTTTTAAAATTTTGAAAATCAAAATGTCTTACGCACTCCATCGAAGGACTAATGGAACACGAAAGCTTTTTATTATTCTCTTTTGTACCCCATCAGAAAACCAAAGGAATACAAAAGGTTTTAACATTCAAAATATCTTCCGCACCCCGTTGGAGAGCTAGAGGAATGTGAAAGGTTTTATTTTTTTGAAATTTATAAAAATCTTGATTTCCACTTTAAAAAAATCTCTTTATTAAAATAATCTGTAGAACCTCTCTTATATTTTGAGAGAAATTCCATGTATTATTCTAACTTGGAGACATTGCCTTAATTTTCTAAAAGGAAAATTTTATATTTTATTAAAAATATTTATATAGCATCCTAAAACCTGATAACAATCTAAAATGACTAACCTATTCTTAATGTGTACCTTTGACATGAAAGTATCCTAGTAATCACATAAGACTTGGTTCTAATACAAAATTACCTAAATTCACAACTCATAAAATAAAACGAAATTTCAAAAATTGAATTAATATGTATTTAATGAATGTATTTAATAAATTTTAAAATTTTTAAACTTAAAAAAATCCCACCAAAAATTTTACAAATAAAGGAAGATTGATATTTTGTAACAGAGAAAAATTTGAAAATAGTACTTTGAAATTTGTAAAATGAGTTAAATACAACATATTATCCAAAATTGTAATTTTAAACAATGAAAAATGTAAAATTCTAAAATTTGAAATAAATTTAGTTAGAAAAAATTTCACAAGCATAATACTCATGATATTGTGAAAATTCAAAATTAATTAAAAAAATTGACAATTTGACGCCTCGTGGTGGAAAATGCTAATACATGTTTTTCTTGAATATTTTTTTATTTTTTTGGAATGCATATTGGCATAAATACTACACGGTGTTGGTAAAAATATACGGCAGTTAATTTTTGAGTTTTACGAAGAAATCTCAAAAAATTCATAAAAGTGGGAAATTTGACCATGATATCATTTGCAAGAATGATTTTCAAAATTTGATAAAACAATATTTAAAATTGATTTTTATTTTAAATATTCGTGTTTTTATTTGAGATCAGTCTTTCGATGGCACTTTTTCTATCATGTGCCAATACGACCATTTATGTGTGATGAAATAAGTTACAAAAATGTGTAAATTACTTGACAGAGGTTGAACTCTATCAAGGTAACTACCATATTCCCGATCTCGGATAATTGGGACTACTAAAAAAAAATAGAATGAAACTATTTGTCTACGCTCTAGAAATAAAAAATAATGACATATAAATATATGTAAAAGCAATGGGTACACCACTTTTTTAGTTCGGCTAGTCAAAATTCATATTCGTGTCATGTTGCAATAGCTTGGTGACTCCACTGAGGATAAGGTTGAGAGTTAGGCCTAAAATTAACTTCATGTTAACTAAATTTTGATTAATTTGATTTCAAATGGCATTTGACTATAATTCCAAATATTTTCAAAAAAATTTCTTTTCTTGATTTATATGGAAATTTTGGCATATATTATTTAAATTTTTAACTAACCCTTTTACTTCATTTACAATATTATTTTTAAAGGGTTATTTAAGATATGGTTTTTATTATTTTTAAAAGTGTCAAGTCCAAACAGGTTTTATTCGTTCCCCTACACACACTATGCACATGATATGCATTAGACTCCCCTGCAGGCATATGGAATGAGTATAGGTTACCCAATATTTTAGGAGGGGGTGAAGTAGCCTGCCATCTAAGTTGTTAGCCTTTGTCTGAGCCAGTGAAAAACCTATCAAGTGTAAATTCTTATGCCTACCCGAGGTGTTAGGCTTGTTATAGGCATGGAAGACATTCCCACTCAAATTGAATCCTTCTCAACATGAAAAACAATAGGTAAAGATCAAGTCACCTCATTAGTTATTTCTAAACTAGGGGATCAATTTGAGAACCTATTAGATATTCAACCTGAAATTCATGTAATGGGTCTCACTTAGTCAATGCCATACTCGATTTTAGAGGTTACCGAGTTATGTACACCTGGGGAACACTTCTTACCCCTTCCTTTTTATTTTATGTTCTAAGCATGTAAATCAAGTAATGATAGTCGAACATCATAATTTATGGTAAGATCTTTGCTTTGCCTCAAAAGGTGCCATTATTGTTTTAATTCAGACATAAAGTGATGATGAACAAAAACTATCACTCGTAATGCGATTACTTTTTTTGGCATTGCAAATCATATGTGCGGCCTTAACTACATAGTGTAGACGTGAAGACCAAGAAAATGATGTTCGTATATCATTAATAGCAACAAGGCTTTTTCATTTGCCCCAATAGGCATTATAATGCTTTAAAAGGTTAGCTTGGGGCAAAATTTTTCTTGCATAAATTCTTAATTTCCTATGCCAACCATTTTTTCCTTTATACATAGGATAATGATGAACGAAATGGTGCTACCCATAATAAGATTGATCACTTTTCTTCAAACATCATAATGCATTAATTTTATCTTGGAGCAGTCTTTTTTTGTTGATGAGCCTTTTGTGTAAATTCGTTTGTATCACTTTGTTACAAACTTTTCTTTGACATTACATTAATTTCATCCTTGTAAGGCAAAATAAAGGTTTTTTAATATTTAAGAGTTTTCTAAAAGAATTTTCTTTCAATCAGAAATGCTAAGACAATCAAATATCATTAACCATTAAAGATGAATTTTTAGAATGTCAAAAAAAGATAGAGTCAAACCATTGTGAAAAAAAGGAAAGATTGTTGAAACAATAAGAAGAGATGCAAGCGTAAATCTTTAAATTGGTGAAAATAATAATCGCAAAAGGGAAAAGTCTAAAAATGTAAATTTAAGAGATCAAGGAAATAACCTTAATATTGTTGCTAGTTCATCCAGGGTAGAAAGGCAACCAACGATGAAATAATAACCACTAGAGTGAAAGAGTCTGAAAATATAAATTCAAGATATCAACGAAATAACCCTAATACTATTGCCAGCTCATTCAAGGTAGAAAAACAACCACTGGTGGAAATAATGACTGTTCGAAGGAAGAAGTTTGAAAATATGAAATTAAGAAATTAAGGAAATAACCCTAATACTATTGCCAACTGATTCAGGGCAGAAAGCCAACCCTTATTTTGAAAAGCCTTTGCCATTAAATTGACATCATTTTCTGAAGCATATATTTTATATGTGTTAATAAGATGACAATGCTTCCTATAAAATAAATGTTTTCAAAAACATGATAATGAAAAGTCTCGAGAATACCAATGAGTTTGTAGCTTTGCATTCATTTTCGTATGAATAAAACCATGATCATTTGAAAGAATCAACACTTCATGGAAGTAACTTTAAAGTTCCCAAACCATGATTCCCTAAGTGAAGAGCAAAACTAAAGAATCATTGTATCACCTAGGGGAATTAGAAAAACCTTGCAAAGAGAAAAGCCATCTTAAACCTAAAAATTTTCAAGTACCTTAGGTTATCAGCTCTCAATTATAGAGACTGACTTTGAAAATGAAATCCATCCCTTTTCCAACTTAGCCTTTTGATCTTGAACCCTTCATGGCCAATCTTGGTACCTGTTGAAGAGCTAATAGTTAGAAAAATTAGAGAAACATCAAATTGGTTTGATTTAAAAAAATTATACTTCATACAACCTAATCTATTCGTGCCTAGGAAAATAGGGTAGGTATCTTATTCATCTTAAAATTTTTGGGTCAACCAAAGTTTTTTAGCTTTTTAACCTATCTTGAGGAAAACCTAAATTATGATTCAAGAAATTTGTACAAAAGATCATTAGTCTCATAAAGACTTGAATATCACATGTTTCTAACTTAAAAGTTTTAAAAAAGATACTTTTTTTTTTAAATTGTTTTGAGAAACTTGTAAAGTTATCATAAAAGGAAATAAGGGTTTCTTAAATTAAAGGGAACTAAATCGTAATAAGACTTGACCTATGGGAAAGAGAAAGTGAAATAAAATTTGATATTGAGAATCCAAAAATCATTAGGATAATATCTTTGCTGGGTATGAAAGGATAGAAGAATGTCCTCATATTGAAATTGATATGGGTAATTAGGTGAGACCTGGAAAAGAACCAAACAAAGTTTCAATCTTTGTATTATTTAAATCATAAGCATCATTTATCATCTATATTTGCATCGCTTCATATGCATTTGCCTCTATACTTATACTCACATTTGCATTGTATCACATGCATCTACACCATAGATGACACTACCTTTTATATCATTTCAAGTGTATTTATCCCTTCATTAATGGTGGCATTAGTATTGTTTTATAGGCATTTGCATCAATGTTTATAGTGGCATTTTTCAGGGCAATGTCTTTATTTTTTGGATTTTTGCATTGTCATACTTAATAAAGTAATTTCCATTGCTTCAACCATTGATCAATCAAAAGTCTTTTCCAAGCTTTAGTAGTGATATTCGAAGTATTTAAAAACATTTATAAAGCTTCTATTTGAAGCATTTAAAAGAGCTTTTAAAACTCTGATGGTGATATCTGAAGCATTCAAAAGACCTATTTAAAAGATCTAAAGCATCAATGATGATATTCAAAGCATTTAAAAGAGTTTTCAAAGCATCAATGGTGAAATTCGAAGCATTCAAATGAGTTTTTGAAGTCTTCAATAGTGAAATTCAAAGTATTCAAAAGAGTTTTCAAAGCTTCGATGGTGATATATTTGAACCAGTCAAAAGTTTTCAAAGTCTTCGATGGTGAAATTTAAAGCATTCAAAAGTTTTTGTTTTAAGACATTTCAAAGTCTGCAATGGTGAAATTCAAAGCATTTCAAAAGTTTTTGTTCCAAAACAAGTCATTGGTAGTGAAATCTAAAGCATTTTAAAAAGTTTTCAAAATTATTGTTGGCATATCCAAGGCTTATGATGATGGTCGAAAACATCCCTGATGAGAGGAAAAGGCAAATCCCTTTAGAAGATTCGCTCAGGGATGCCAATCCAACAAAATCTGCTGAGTTGGAGGATACCTATCAGGGACGATTGGTCTAAAAGTCTTCGACCTTATGGGAGTATACCAATCAGGGATAGTTTCTATCTTAACTTTAGAATTTTGTATCTTTTTTTTAGAGATTGTAAATTTTGAAATAAATTTTGGTTTATAAATAGTATGCATTCTTGTCATAGGCTATGAATGATTTCCACTCTCTTGGATAATGAGAACATTTTGAAAAAAAAAATTTCTTTAGTAAATGATTGTCATTAGGTTGAACTCTCTAAAAAATTCCTTCACCTCCATTTGTAGGATTGACCTAGAAATTCAATTGTAGACCTTTTGTACTGAAATGTTCATTTTTTGGATTCTTTGAGGGTCGAACAAACAAGTTATACTTTTAAAAGATTAAGATATAGTAGTTTAACATGTGTTAAAATAATGATGGTATCCCAAGATCTCTCTAATTTATTTGGATAACCTTTTACTACAATTTCTATGACACTTATCCTAATCTTTAATTATAAAAGAATGAGACTAAACATAAGCCAAAAATACCATTTCTTTTGGGGTAAAACATTTTTAATCCAACACATGATATATATATATAAGATGTGAGATTAATGGTGTTCCTCCACGTCAATTTGATTTCTTTCTTAAAGGTCAACTAGATCTAAGATTTATTGTTGGCTATGAAACTAATAGTGTTGAAGGGCATGTATTAAGTCTGAAAAAAAAAAGAAAAAAATTGAAATTGAGTACAACATCATGTTGTTAAGGTACTTAAAGTGATTTCAAAAAGGAAAATCACATTATTTCCTTGAAAAATGCTTGATAATTCAAATGGCTTTATTTGAAATAACAAATGGCCACTTTTCTGTCCCTTCATAGATATAAAAAATTATTCCTTTTGCAGTCTCCTTTAAGCCTAGTGATTTATTCTTTCTTTAAAACCCAGTCATAGATCACCTTCCACATTGAGGGGTAAGTGAAGCAAATTAAAGATTAGGAGAAGCAAAGCCCATTCTAAAATTACAAGAAAAACAAGTTGGTTTCCACAAGATAAATTTTAAAAATCAATCAAAGTTTAAATTTCAAGTTCCTTTAAAATAAAGAATAAAGCAAAACAAGATGAAGAAAAAAAATAAAGAGAAGCAAAAAAATATGAAAAAGCAAAAAGAAGAAGAAGCAAAAATGTACGTTTATCTTGAAGACATGCTAGATTGAATTCATTCATATGAGAAATGATCTTTGATTCGATTACCCTCAAATACTTGAATTGGGCCTATCTATCTTTTTTTCTAAACCATGAATGATGGCCTATTTTACGTACTTGCAAAAATCTATTTTGATCAAATATAGCTATTTAAGCTGTCATGCTATCCCCATAAAAGTTTTTAAAAATTCATCTTTTTAGATGATTTTTGAGTCCTCAAGATTATGATGGGGCAGTCAATCAGAAGAAAGAAAAGAACAAAAAAAGAAGGAAAATGAAGAATAACTAAAGTTCTAAGGTGAAAACCTAAAAATGGCAGTTTAAGAAAACCTTAAAGGATTTAGAAATGCTCTTAAACCGATAAAGATAGCCACCAATGGAAAAGAATTATTCATTGTTAATTCAAAAACTACTCTAAACCTCTTTAAATTTCATGATATCAGTAAAAGATTTAGTCGAGTGCCTAAATATTAATTTCTTTAAAGATAACCTTTCAAAGCTTTCATGTCCAACCTTAAAAATTAATTCCCAAAGGCCTTCTAAATTAACCCTTTCAAATTTGGTGTTTACTAGCATTAGTTTAACACCTATAGAGCAATTTTATTTGAAGATTAAAAGAACGTTATAACTTGATTGTTTGCCTTTCAAGGAATTCCCATAAAAAGAACATCCATCTAAACTTGGTCTTGATAAACCTCAGCCGTATTATACTAGTTTCTTGAAGACAAATTCTAGTAGTGCCACCCTATTTGTCTTTCTAAATTTATTTTCTCATTCAATTCAAAAATATCCTCAATGGTGATCATTAATCAAAAGAAAGGCTTAACAAGGCCTGATAAAGATAGCATGTCCTTTATCTTTGATATTGGAAAATTTAAGGTTAATGTCATTCTAAGATTTTCATAGCTTTTTATCAATTATATCCTTTCTGAGGTGCGAATGGGAAGGTGATCTTATCCCATAAATCTTAAAACTTAGATGAATTTTGATACTTTTCAGGATTTTAATAGAAGTATGTAAATGTACTTCAAGCAACAAAATGTTAACCTTTTTTCAACTGAATAAGTTGTATCACTGAATTGATAAGCATTAATTTGATATTTGGTTACTTTTTAAGAAAATCAAATAATTCTCAGATTCTTTAGCATCGAGATTGGAAGAATGATTTCATGGGGCAAACATGAAATCACCCTTCAACTATTCAAACCTTCAACATATCATAAATCAAAAAGAAAAAAATTAGAAATAATAAGGCTCAGATTGATGAAGCCCCACCATTATCATGAAAGAATCCTCATGATAATAGAAATCTATGTCCTCTTTATTTGATTTTATGAAAGGTAGGTGAAAAAGGCTTTAAGTCAACTTCATTGAATTAAGAATAAAGATTTGACAGACTTTTTGTTTGTCAACTTAACTTGGTTAGGAACTGATAAAGTAAAATGGCTCTTTATTCGATCCTATGAAAGTATGTACGAAGACTTTAAGACAATTTTATCTGATTAAGCAAAAAAGTTGATAATGTTTTTATTTGTTAGCTTCATTTATTAGGAATAAATGGAGCAAAATGATTCATTTGATATTGTGAAAAATAAGTGAAGAATACTTCAATTCAACTTTATTCAATTATGTAGAAAGATTGGCGAAGTTTAATTTGTTAGCTTCACTTGGTAAGGAACTAGTGGAGTAAAATAGCCTTTTCATTTTATCCTGTGAACGGTAGGTGAAGAAGGCTTTAAATTAACTTTGTCTGATTAAATAGAATGATGGATGAAGTTTTATTCGTCAACTTCACTTGGTTGAAAACTGATGGAGAAAGATAGCCTCTTCATTCGATCCTATGAAATGTAGTGAAGAAGGTTTTAAGTTAAATTTATGTGATTAAGCAAAAAGATTGATGGAGTTTTATTTGTCATTTTCATATGGTAAAGAACCGATGAAGTAAAATAACCTTTTTATTCAATGCTGTGAATGTTAGGTAAAGAATGCTCTAAGTCAACTTCATCCAATTAGGCAAAAGGATTGATAGACATTAATTTATCAACTTCACTTAGTTAGAAACTAGTAGAGTAAAATGGCCTCTTCACTCAATTCTGTGAAAGGTAGGCGAAAAAGACTTTAAGTCAACCTTGTATAAAGGTGAAAGCCCAATATAGTTGGTTAACTAAAAAAAAAGTCTAGTTGGCCTATATGTATAAAGAGCTTATCACAGCTCGAAAAAATTGTGTCTATTTAGTCTTTGCCTTGTTATTGATCCTCAACAATGGCCAAAAAGGGCAATTGTAGACACTTAATTTTGTATAGGCCTTTTTTCTAGTAGTTTTAAAATATTCGAGATGAAAAACCTAGCGATTGCCCCTGTAGGGATATACTTTATTTAGGTGGACTAGATAATTTCAAGACCTTTTTAGTTATGCTTAAATGGTCGCATGTGCATGTAACAAAAAAGACATAGTTCCAAGGGCTGCAAAGAAAAAAATCTCAGATATAAAAGATGAGTATCAAGGTAAAAAATTTAGTTTTCAAATTTATTTTAAAAATTTAAAATTTACTTTGGTATATAATGTTATGGTGAAATTTCCCATTATAAATTTTTTTAAGTTTTTTCATGAAATTTTGAGAATTAATCGTCATATATTTTTACCGATACCCATGTAATATTTATGCCAATACTCACTCTAAAAAATCAAAAATATTCAAGGAAAAATCTGCATTGGCATTTATATCACAAGGTATCAAGTTATAAATTTTGGTACTTAATTTTGAATTTTTGATGGTACCTTGAGTATCATGCTCGTGAAATTTTTTATAATAAAATTTATACCGGATTTCAAGATTTCATCTTTATTATTTTTGTTGATCAATATTTTTTGGGTGATGTGCTGAGTTTCATTCATTTTCATAAATTTGAATGTATTTTTAGAATTTTCTCAGTTCCAAAATATGAACTCTTCTTATCTATAAAATTTTCCTATAAAATTTTTCAGAGTTTAGAAGTCTAAATATTTTCACATATGTCAAATAACTTGGATTTAGCTTTACGGAATTTCGATTCACTTTTATGACATATAGTTTTCATCTATAAGGATTTTTTCTTGTAAAATTTTACAAGTTTGAAAATTTTAGTTGCCTTTTTCCTACACATAAATATTTTAAAAATTCTTTCTAAAATTTTTATATGGAAACTTTATTAATTTTATCTTCAATGGACCAAAATTTATTTTTTATTTTTAATAGGCTTTAAAACCCATTAACTTTCCTAATAGGCCCAATAAGCCTATTAATTTTCCAATAGGCTTAATAGGCACCTTTTTTTAACAAGCCCAATAATCCTATTTTGATTAAATTTTTAATTAAAATTATTATGTGAAATTTTATTCCTTTAATACATAATTTTTAATTTGTTATAATTTCATCCATAGAATTGTTTTATCCAAATTAGATTTTTTCTCTCTTATCTTCATGTTTCTAGAATTGATGTCATGCATGACATCATTTTGCTAAGTGATAAAAGCTTTTATAAAAGGTTATCAAAAAAGCCAAAACAATCTTTTAAAAAAATCTATTTAAAAAAATTAAAAAAATAGTTAGAAGCCATTCAACCAAAAGGCATTTCAACCCATTTGGCCGATTCTCCTCCTTTTAAATAAGGTGGAGAATGTTTATTTGGAAGCTTAGTGATTCCATATGCCAAAAATACGAAAAAAAAAACATAGTTTTGTTTTCAAGTTTTTCAAAATTTTTAGGTAAATTCACTCGAAAAACTTTTGAATTTTGTTGATTTATGTAGGTTTCATCCTTCTAAAGAGCTTTGTGACTACTTGAGCTCATGGATTTGGTCCCTATTGAAAAGCCAAGTAGGAAAGTTATGATCAAAGTTTCTTGATTTTGTTGTTATATTATGTTTTTCATGAAATTAAGTTCATTTTCATTCATATAATTCATGCTTGTTTATGGAAATGATGTTATTTTTTTGTGCTATTTTCCTTAGCATTTTCATGTTAATTCATGTTAATATGTTCATTATTTATAATCACTTTATGCAAATTTACGCTTGCTAAAAAATAGGACATGTACTTATATTGATATTCATGAAATTATGTGATGAAATTATTTTTAGTTGTTTATGAGGGCTGGTTCAATATGATGATGGACTTTGATAGGATCTTTTTTTTTTTAATTTTTGTGATATTTTGGACTATTTTGTAAAGTTTGAAATTTGTAGGGGCCTAATAATAATTTTCCCAAAAATTTTAAGGCTTTAAGTAGGTGTTTCCAAGCCTTGGTAGACCCTAACAATATGATTTTGTGATTTTTTTATTTTTTTAGGTTATTTAATGATTATGGAAAACATAAGGACTATATTGCAAAAATTGGAAAACTTTTTCCAAGGCCATTCAAGCTTGGCCGAATCACTTGTAGACCTTTAGGGATGTCTTTTATGCATTTCTAACATATTTTAATGTATTTTATACTTTTTTAATCCATTAGGGATCTTTTTGTACTTTTTGAAAGTTTAGGGCTTGTTTGTAAAAAGTTGAGAAAATTTTTTTTCTAAGGCTAAAAGTGTTTGGTTGAATGTTTTAATGATATTTGGAATATTTTCCACGTTGATTTGATGTATTTAATGTGCAATCTTGTGTTTTATGCCATGTAGGGACTATTTTGCAAAGTTAATAAAGATTAGGGACTACTTAGTAAAGCCTTGCATTTTAGAGTTAAAATGGTCATTTCTCATGTCAAATTATCCATTTAGGGCATTTTGATCATTTAGAGATTTTCTAGCATTTTTACCTATTTTGGGGCTGATATGCAATTTTGAAAAATTTGAGGACCTAATAGTAATTTTTGCATTTTGGTCAACTTTGATGTCTAAGATGCTCATCAAGGGTGGAATTGTTATTTCATATCATTATCGAGTCCTTTAGGGTAGAAGGATACGCATATGTTCAAGGTACACCCTAAAGGCATTTAGGTAATTTACCTAAGAATTGAATCCTTTATGATTACTAAGATACTTCTATGTCAGAGGTGCAAAATAGGGATATGTTCTTCTTTTTATAAAATTTTTGCGCCTTTAGGGTACTGAGAAATGTATACATCGAAGGTACACCCTAGGAATATTTTGGTAATTTATCCTAGAACCAAGTCATATGTGATCATCCAAATACTTATATGTTGAATGTGCATAGTAGGAATAGGTTCATTCGTTAGGAAGTTATTGAGTCCTTTAAGATTATTGGGATACTTTAATGTCGAAAGTAGACTTTAAGGATATTTTAGTAATTTATATTGAAACCAAGCCCTATGTGATCAGTGGGATGCTTATACATTTAATATGCATAGTAGGAATAGGCTTATTTGTTTATGATGTCATTGATTCTTTTAAGGTCACTAGGAAGCTTCTATGTCGAATGTGTACTTTAGGGGGCTTAGGATAAATTTTATTATTTTTCATGAAATCAAAATTTTTGAAAATTAAGGCAATTTCTCTGAGTTAAAGTAGTTCATCGAATATCTCTCAACATATGAAAGGGTTTCATTGATCATCTTAATAAGGAGATATCTTTTTAAAAACAAGAAAATTGAGATTTTCTTGAATTTTAAAAAAATAAAAACCTTCATACTCCTTCGGCCTCCGGTAGGATGCAAAAGATATTTTGATTTTTAAAACCTTTTGTATTCCTTCAACTTTCTGGTGGGGTATGAAAAACATAATGATAAAACCATTTGTGTTCTTCTTGTGCACATATTTTGATTTTCAAAAATATTAAAAAGCCAATTTTCTCACACGAAATAATAAATTTAGGATTTGGAAATTTTTAAAATATTTGAAATTATAATAAAATACCATATATTGAAAATGAATAAAGACCAAATTTTAAGCTAAAATGTGATTAATTCATGAGTAGGACTAAACCTTATGCGTGATTGTAACTAACTCCCAGACCCTTTCATATGATCTTTGGCGTGAGGATGTACCTCGGTGTTGGTTTTCTAAGGCTTTGAACCCTCAAAATGTGAACTCCAACAATGATCAATCTCACTTAACCAAAATAGATTGGCAGTATCTCGAAAATAAATAGTTGTTTGATAACAACTATTTAGGGTTTAAGTCAAGTGAGTAATTCATCTCAATGACTTGTCCCCAAACACAAAAAAAAAGAAAAAATAATGATATGGCCTCTAGAACTAAAAAAATAATGATACATAAGTATAAAATAAGAGTGATGGATACATTCAACTTTTTAGTCCGGCTGATTAGGATTCATATCCAGGCCATATTATGATAGTTAGGCACATCTTTTCATAACAACTTGCATAGAGGTCTAAGATTTTATGATTTATATGAGGTTTTTAGTGGCGTTTGTGTTCTTAGAATGCTGCTAACTGTCTAGAATTGTAATTATACTTTACGAATATAGTTTCATTTGATTTTCTTATACAAATCTTATCAAAATTTAACTTTAAAATTAAACATATCACAAAAATTAGAGAAGACAGTATGAGAAATAAAATTATATTATATAGTTAATACATATGTTCATACAACTTCATATAATGTACTTCGTAAAATTTAAAAACAAATGTCCATTCAGCTTAAACAAATACCTAATTTAAAACATTAGTAGTTAGAGTGATACTAGAAGAATTGTTTCCGCAACATGTGCAGATTGGCTCTATGAACAATTTTCAAAACTGCATCTAAAGCAGCTAGATTGTGTAAGAACTCGTCCATTTCTTTCTTTTCAAGTAACTCAAGTGAAGATTGGATTTTTCACATAATGCATATGCATTGAATTCTTGGATGGCGTAATATTCTTACTCAACAATTTTTTTCGTTTGCTTACTCCTATTGACATAATTTTATGGAAAATAAAAAAGATAATTGCAAAGATAATATACCATAATTTGTTGTGTCTCAACATTCAAATACAAGCCATCCTTTTTTGTATGAGTTAACTGAAATAGTTCAAACTCGTCTGATCTTCACACTTTATGAGACTTTTTATGAAATAAGAATAATTTAAAAACCAAATATTATGACAAACTTTTACATTTCAACAAGTATAACATCATCAGTTTATCTTGCATAAACAATTATCATTAAAAAAAATATAACATTTACACAAATATAATATAATAAACTTGAATAAAGTACAATTAACATACTTTCTTATTAGCTTTTCAAGCAAAGCTTTTAGATCCATTTGTTTAACTGTGTTTTTGTTGCTTTCTACTAGAAAATGTCAACCCGTTCTCATTCTCATACATTACATTACTTACACATATAAGTGAATTTATACTTATATATTATTATAATAAAAAATACCCAACTCTTAATTAAAAACATAACATTACCTTTCCTTTCTTTGTAAACCAAAAATGAACAAGTTGGTCATACTACCAAGTGACCATAGCACGTAGTTTGCTTGACTTTAAGTGGAGCATTTCGATCAAAATATGTTTTTCTTCAAGTGACATTTATAATCTCTCCATTTTCCTAAAGACTTCATAATAAATGATGGTGGAATACCATCAAGAGAAAATTTCATCTTTACCATAAAAATATTAAACAAAGTTAGTTTGATCAAAATAGAAAAGAAAGGTAATACAAGACTAATTTCAAAATATTTATAGTATTACCTCAATAAATTTCAAAAGCTAGACCTTCTTATCATTTGGAACATGGCGCCATGATTCGTAATGAATTGGCAATTTTGTCTTCATTCAAGTAATCAACCCTAGAAAACTAAGCTAGCTAGTAGTTGTTTTTTTGGACCAATTGGTTGGCCGTGACTATTTATTGAGACAACAATATAATTCTTAATAGGGAGTGACCATAAGATTTTCAAAATAATACGATCCCAAGTTTTACGATTCTTATTAACTATAAAAATCATAATAACATATCTTTACTTTAACATAAACAAAACCTTGTATAATATAACATTACACCTGCTTTCAAGTTCATATGAATTACAGCCTCTAAATTTGTATTTCCTAAAAGCATGACATCATCAAAATCATTTAGGTGGGATCAAACATATTTGAAGAATCAACTTCAGCTAGCCTTGAACATCAGTAGATTTTTTCTTGTATAGGTTTGAATATTCAAACCCTATAATCTTCCTTTAGGCATTTTTTTTGAAACAATGAAAGATAAAACAACATTAGTATAATAATAGAATAATGTACTAAACAATTTCAATAATATCATTAACATGTAAATTAGCAAAATTATAAATAGATAATTTTTTATATAATAATCTTACTAAATTCACTTTATTCGTTAAGATTCATAAAATGTCTTCATCGACATCTTTACGAACCTATTGCATTTTTGTACTCATACTAGGGATATGTTATCCAAGATTTGATCATCAAAATATAAGCATTCAATTCTTTCGTTAACATAATCTCTACATTCATAACCCATATTAAAAAAGTCTCTTAGTGTTTTACGAAGTACAACATACTAACCCGTATCATTCGAATCTTTAAAATAAGATACTTGCTTTACTTAAGATGAAAAAGCATAGAGGTCGTCAATCAGTTCTTGACCAATGTGAATTAATCAAGAGAAATTAACCATGATAAATTCAAACTGATCTTTTTTAATACCTCTTCAGACATCAGCCAAATCACATCGAGACAACACGACTTTGCAATTGCCATAATAGTCTAAGTTAATAGTATCATTAATAATTCCATAATAATCAATATCACCTTCTAAAGGATTACTACGCCCAGCAATAGCATAACTTGTAGTCTTAAACATAACAACAACTGCACTATTTTGAGTTTTCTTAAATCTTTCATGAGATTTAGTATGAAATCTAAATCCATTGATGATAAATGCCTATATCTTTTCATAATTTTGTTTAGGCCTTGTGAAAGATACGTTACTTCTTCACTAACATTCTTTCCACTCCAAACCTATTAGAAGACATGAATTTTTTTTTATAATTTTAATTCACAAAAAAACAAATCTAGAAATAAGTATGCTACTCACATTTTCTCCCAACCATTCATGAAAATTTTCTGCAAAATAACTTATCAAGCTAGTGAAGGTATGATCTGTTAGTGTAAACCTTGCAAGTCAATCATTATGGCTTGCAAAGCATTAGCATTTAGTTATTTCATATAATTAAATGTTATATTTTAATTAATGTTATAGAGGTATTTCTTTATCCATAAAGTGTAATTCTATAATTGTTATAAATAACTTATGTAGATTAAACCTATGAAACACATTGGCCTTATAAAGGAATTGTTAAAGATTTACAATTATGAGATCCCCATGCATCAAAGTCGTGTTTCTAAAAATGTTCTTGGTCACTGTATTGTCAATATTGTCAAGACAAGCCATTGACAATACACAAAAACTAGCATATGTAAGCCTTCATGCATTTGATGCATGTAGCTGATCTCATGAGTTAAAGTATAGAGATACTTGTGGACATTATATAGGTGCCTATGATGATAAAAAGTTCATTGAACATGACCTGCTATGAGAGTTCTACTTGGTATTTGATTTAAGTGTTTATGGAAATACTCTCATTTGTCAGTAGTGTAAGTGATCCTTAGACTTATGGCACTAAGTCATCTCATATAAAGAGTGCCATGCTTTGATTTCATCACCAATGAGTCCATAATAGACAGATGCTTATAATGGGATAGTTTTGATATGGCATGAATCATATGATTGATGAATAAGGATTCATCACCCTAAGTGATATAAGGGGACATATCTAACATATACCAAGCTTATGTTAATGCAAAGTCCTTGGCCAAGAGAATATTGATTACAGAATTAACACACAGAGTTTGCATACTAATATGGAATAAGTTAAAAGTAGACACTAAGCTATGCTCTTACTAGTTCTGAGATATATGATGAAAGGATATTTATTACACTGAGATATTGAACACTAAAGTCCTAGTCAAAACCATATTGGCACTCCCTGCATGTTAGGTTGCCATGATGCATTGTTGGATGCCAATGTTGGTATATAAATATAAAATATTCCTAATTAGGCTATTTTTGTATTTATTACTAGCAGATGGGATCCTAATGGGTCACAAATATATGGGTGATTAGTAGAAACTAAATTGAGACAAGGTTTATATGTTTTGTACAAGTAATGGTTACTTAGGCCTAATTTGAATAAATACATATGCTCTAGGGCAAACTTGTAGCCTTACAAAAATTAAAATTTTAAACCCTAGGCTATATAAACCCATGCTTTCCATTCCATATACCCTAAAGAGGACTTGAAAAATCAGCCAAAAGGATCAAAATTAAGGAAATTGCATTTTCTTTAGAAAACCCCAAGAGGTGTTGGTGTAATCCTGCTTGTTGTAAAGTAAAATTATTTTCTTATGTTTCTTTGATTATTGAATCAAGATCTTCTTGTCCTAGGGGAAGGTTTGTTGAATCCTAAGCTACTACAATGGCTTCGGCAACAAAGTCACTTCCTTATTAAAGTTTTTTGTGTCACCTATGTGGATAACTATTAGAGGCTAGATGCTCGGATAGCTTTGGTTTATGACAACCGAGCTTAGTGTTTTTGATGATTGGGTCATGGAATTGTTGAAAGACTTCTCAAGATTGAGGTATGCTTGAATCTTGAATAGTTCTTTAGGATTCTTGATCTAAAATATTACTCAAAATCTTGTAAAGTAATCTTGTTTAGAGAGTCTCGGATTAGTTTCTTTGATTTGTTTCCGCTGCCATGTTTATGTGTTATTTATAAAATTTTGTAATCTGATTACTTGCTTCTCTAAGACATCTTTCATGATCTTTGAGAATGTATACAAGCTCTTAATAAACTTTCATACTCACTTTGAAAAAAATTATGTTTAACAAAATAAATGTTTTATATTATTGATGTCACAAAATATGCACTAAAATTAAAACTTACATGCATAACAATTCCACTGAATCATGGTGAAATAGCACATATCAATGTGCTTGTGCCCAAGATTTTTTAACTAGCTCGATCACTTCAACTTTGCCAATTGGTTGCCTAATAGTTTCAAATAAAAATGTCTTAGCAAAGTCATAATGTAGGAAGCTTACTTTCTTCCTAGTCTATTAAATCTTGTTTCAACATTAGCCAAATCCTTGCACAAAATGCCTTACACTCCTTGACTAAATAACCTTCAGTAATTAAACCTTCTACATAGCATTTGTTCCAACAATAAGAATTTAGAATCTTTGTATGAGCAATTAAACTCCATGTTTATGATAACACTATAAGAAGCTTAGTAAATTAATATAATACCTCTCTAATGCCTACATCCATAGCTACTAAACAAGTCTACCAACTTTTTCTTTATAAGGAAGATAGATAACCAAGTGCACCATTATAGTGAAGAATTAAAGAGGAAAAATCTTCTCTAAGTAATATAAAGTTAGAGTAGCTCGATCTTGAATTTTTTTTCAAGCTTTCTAATATTAAGAGCCTTACCATGAACAACTTTCATGATATTACTAACTTCAATAATGCAATAAGTCACTTGCTTTGCATAGAATAATATAAAGCAAGTAAAAGCATGTCTTGCATTATAAACATGTGACTTTAAGCAAGAAAGCTTTAGATTCTTCACATTTATACATCTTAAGAGGCATGTGCATATGGAACCTTCACATTTTTTGACACCTTACAAAACACATCCTTTATTTTTCTTAGACATCCTAAAGCAAGTAGATGCCAACTATGATTTACCATTAGGAAGTAATAAACAGATGAAGATCACGATGAATTCCAAGTCAATTAGGTTAAAGCCACTCTTTATGTTGTTCTTTTATTTTCTATCCACATTAAGAAATTGTCTTAATTATATTTTCACAAACATTCTTCTTTATATAAATCATATCGAGGTTATGATGTAATAAATTATGCTCCTAATAAGGTAGCTAAAAAAATAATTTTTTTTTCATAAATCCGTATCATTTGGATCATCTACTTCACTTCCACCTCATCACTCTAAATATCAACATCATTACCTTTAATCACCTCCCTTTATCTTCTCTTTGATTATGTGCTACTAGGCTAGTTCATCTTTCTATAAGTGAAATTAATATCTTTTAACATAAACAAGTTATCAGACCCAATAGTGGGCTCAGGTGTTTCTTTAAACTCTTTAGTGCCATCAAAGACATGTTTTTGGAAATGAAATCTATGGTTTTCATCTAACCATGGACGATGTCCCATAAAACAAAACTTTTTTTGTGATATAACTATTTCAAGCATGTTTATGCAGCACAGCAAGGACAAGAATAAATGACCTTTGGTGCTCTAATCAGATAGATTTTCATAAGCAAAATTGCTTATAGTCCGTAGCAAAGCTGCACAAAATGGAAGTTCTTTCTTTTTTACGGATCATATGTGTTAACCTCTTGCCATTATTGCATTAACTCTTTAATAAGAGGTTGCATATAAATGTTAATATTATTCCTTGTACCTTTTTCCCTAGGAATTATCATAAACAAGATAAAGAAAGATTGTTTTATGCAAATCCATAGAGGCAAAATATAAGGAACCAAGAAAACCGGCCAGGTACTATAAAAAGTGCTTATCATTTTGAACAGATTAAAACCATCAAATACAAGTCCAAGCCTTACATTTTGATAATCATTAGCAAAACATGGAAACTTTTTGTCAAATAATTTCCAAGCCAAAGAATCTGGAGGATGCCTTAATAAGCGATCATCATTCCTTTCATCATAATGCCACCTCATCAAATCAAATGTTTTTAAAGACAAAAATTTGTTAAAGTATTGGTGTTAAAGGAAAATACCCTAAATTCTTTGTAGGTTTCTTCTTGAAATGTGATTCACCTTCATCTTCTATTACACTAACTTTTATATTTTCGTTAACCATTGAGACTTAAAACAGACATGACAATATTGTTGATTTATTCTCTCACCATAATGCAACATACAATCATTTGGGCAACCTTGAATCCTTTATCATCTTTTTGGCATCTTTACAAGACTTACGGATTTTTGTAAAAGGAAAAAACCTCTTCGAGGAACTCTAACAATAGTCTCAAACAATTTTCTGTCCATCTACCCAAGCATTTCAAGTGAAAAAGACTAATACAGAAAGATAATTTTGAGTGCTTACAACCCTCATAAAGTTCATCATTCATTTAATATGGCACATTGTAAAACTTTGCCACTTTTCTATTGGGCTTGTGATTAGTTACCCCTCTATCTATTTCAGCAAAATCATTGGAGTCAACATTGAACTCATTTAATTTTGAAACTTTTGGTGCAAAACTTTGGAAACTATGGTTATGCATGTTAAACACATCTCACAACCTGCCTTCCATGACATCTTGTCTAGTAGACTAATGTTGATTGTTAGAATAAGTTTGAGAAACTCTATATGATGACGTAGAAAGTAGGGACTTTTTATGGAAAAACCAATGTATGAACCTCGGGAGAAATCCATAACAAAAACTTTGCACTCCATTTATGTACTCTTGACTTAACCTTGACTTTTGTATCGAACTTTTATCTATTTCATATTTTAACAAGTCTAGATACCCTAAACAATATAACATAACTCTATATTATGATACCTTGAGTATAAATCTGACTTTATTACAAATATCATGAAACATTATTGAATTAAATAACAATAAGCATATTATACACATTATGTAATACACATGATAGAATCGTAATACCCAATCTTAATACACAATGACAATTATAGTATAATAAAATTAAAAAATATCATTGTAAAATTTAAAAGTAATAATAAAATTTACTTGTACTAAACTGAAAATGATGAACAAATCAATGTCAAGCGAACTAACATTTAGCAAGAGGTCGAATTACCAAACTACCATCAAATGAAAATAAATGTTAATAAATTCAAATTTTAATTAAATTAATATTAAATACAAAAATATTAATATTAAAATAATATCAAATACATAATAATAAATACATTGATATTTAATACATATATACTAATGTTATAAACATACAAAAAAAACTATAATAAATTGAAAAAAATTAAAATCTTTAATAAAATATTTATTAAAGCATTTTAAATTTTTATTAAAAATTTAAATTCCTAATTAAAAAAAGCACCTAGCGTTTGGATAAGTGTTCATAGAGCACTGCTAGGTGCTTTCAAAGCACCTAGTTAGGTGCTTTTAATTTTAAAAAAAAAGAAAAAAGCATCCTGCTAGGCACTCACAGAGCACCCAGCCAATGCTAAATACTTTACCCTAAACCCTAAATTAAAAAAACCCCTTCTCAAGACCTAAATTGAAAAAAATCTCCTAAAATCCAAATAGAAAGTGTTACAATCCTAATTTAAACATAAAATTTAAACTAGATTACTAGAAAATATAAATACCTTTAGAGATTTAAGAGATTGAAAGGGTAAAGTGAAAAAGATAAGAAAAAAGTGGGTAAGTGGGCAATGATAAGGTTGAAGATGGAAAAAGAAGTTAAAACTATATCTTATAAGGTGTTTAGGAGCGTTTTAAAACTATTTATTATACTGTACTTTTAAAGGTGTTTCTTAGAAAATGCCAGTAAAAAAAGTGATGAAAAAATCAAGCACATTAAAAAAGGGTGACAAATTTTTAAGGATGTATAAGTGTATATTTTAAATATTGCTTATTTGGCAGTGTTTAGAATATAAATGCTGCTATTTAGCAGCTTTTATTTTCAAAACACTGCTAAAGATTAATCACTCTAAATTTAGTAAACAATTTTAAATGAAATGTTGTTAAAAACCAAATTTGATGTAGTGCTAATGTTATCTTCAAAAAATCCTTAATAAATCTACAATAGAAACCTGTATGACCAAGGAAAGAACAAATCTCTCACACATTTGTAAGAGGTGGCAAGGAATGGATAAGGTCTATCATAGATTTATTAACTTCTATTCCCCCAGAAAAAATAACGTTCCCTAGAACTATACCTTAATTAGCCATAAAATGACATTTTTCCCACCTTAGCACAGAGATAGTGTCCATGCAGCTTTTTAGGACAAATGTTAGATCGTCTAAAGACTTATCAAAAGAATCACCATAGACATAAAATCATCCATAATACCTCTATGATGTTCTCGACATAAAATATGCTAACCATAGACCTTTGGAGTATGTCTAGTGCATTGCAAAAATGAAACGGCATGCATCAATAGGCAAATGTCCTAATAGGCATGTAAAGGTTATCTTTGCTCAATCCTCTGAAGTAATGACAATCTGATTACAACTTGAGCAACCATCAAGAAAATGTCAGTAATGTACCCCTCAGAAAGATCCTTGCATAGCAAGATGCATGCACAACTTTAAAAAATATTATATGTGGGAGGTGATAAAATTTTTAACAAGGAAATGTTCTCTTGATTGAGACTCTTCCTTTGTAACTTGGGATTGGGACCATCGGACGAATCGCTCATCCAACTGGTCTTGATTGCTACCATGAAATGTCCAACACTTGGAGTCACCATTGATCATTTGGGCTAGGCATGATCAGATGCCTATTGAACTGACATTCTGAGAGGTATCAATTCCATAGTCTGTATGGTCTAGAGATTCATCGATTGGGTTCTAGAATTGGTTACATGGAAGAAAGTATGAATCTCCTTCTGACATCCAAAATTGATACCATTCTAGCCATGCCTTAACTTGGTTTTGGTTTCCTTAGTCTTGATTTGTCATTATATCAATATAATCCCCTTTTAATGCATGAATTTGTATAAAATAAATTCAGGTTCAGATAAAAATTTGAATCTTATGTGTGCCTCAAAGAAATAGGGAACATAAGGATTTTTGACTAAAATATTCTCTAAATTTAATTTTTAAAAATCAAATATTCCACATTAAGCACTAGAGAGATACTGACATGAAACATTGCCTTATAATTTTTTGAAAAACGATTTTGAAAATATGGGCGCAAGATGACTATCATGAAGGAAACATGTTAATAAGACGATAACATGAGATAATATCACATAAAATAAATCACATAAAACAACAAAAGGGAAAGGGGAAAGATGATCGAAATGTATCTCGTAATTATTATCGGTTATCTAAAAATAACCGTGTTGACAATTTCGAGATACGTTTGGGTCTATGTTAGTTGCTTAAGGCATAAAAATCGGGTTTAGTTTTGCAAAGTCCAGACAAGGTCCATGGGAGAGAAATTTTGAGTCTTGATAATTCTTAAAAAGTGAGGTTTGAGTACCCCCTCAGAAAAAAAGGGTTGGAGTATCCCTATAAATGAAAATTTGATGATTTTTGAAGAAATGAGCTTAAAAGATTTAGCTTGACAAAGGTTTGATGATTTCTTGACAAAATTATATTTTTGACAATTCTTGATAAAATTGGTAATTTTTTATTTATAAAATAGGAAATTTGACAAAATAATAAAAATTAAATTTAAGAAAAGCTTGTGCCTTGATACGAGCCTATAAGGTTGACGCATATATTTTGACTCAAAAGGGTTAATCGAGATCACTAGAGACACTCGATTACTTAGGAGTGGGAATTCAAAAAAATCAATTGATTTTTACTAATGCTAAAAATAGAGGACAACATCGTGTTGTCCTCCTTTTGATTTTATTTCGGGCACATTTAGAGGTTCAAAGGGTTAGGTGAAATACCATTGGAAAATGACTCAACAAGGGTTAACATAAAATATTCCAAAAATCTTAAAGAATCCTTTTTCAAGTGGAAATAACTCTTGAATCTAGGTCTAATGTGATTTTGATAGCATGTGTAAGGGAAAAGATATAGCAAACTTTGAAAAATCATTCTTGACTCATATGGAATTGTTAAATGATAAACGATACCTTTTACGAAAGGGAATTGAAGGAACCTTTAAGGAAAAATATTTTAAAAATTTAAAAAAATATGGTCAGCTAAAATTGCCCAAATCGAATGTAAATTGCTGATTTTAAGGGTTCTAGATAGCCTTAATTTGAAAAATCTTAACTCCCTTATCTAGAATGATCTAAGGGCAAATAAGATATTATTGAAAGTAATTTGATGCCTTTTCAGGGAAAAATATTAGAAAATTCATGAAAAATGGTTTAGGGTTCGAAAATGATTTTTAAAATCATGATACAATATTATTAGGGTAAAAATAAGGGAGTTTTTTTTTTACGTTTTTTAGCACTAAACTCAGGCCATGGACATCAGAACATATGTTATAAAAAGAAGTGGGTGACATTGGCTTTATAAGCTTATTTGCATAATCTTAAAGTAGTTTGGGATGATGAAATAGCCCATTGACCATGTCACAAAAACAAGGACTCTAAGCAAAAAAAGATCAAGGCATAAATACTATAAAAGATATTTTATTTTTGAAAATAGAACATTCAGCCTCAATAAACCTTGAATCCAAGAATGAAAAACTTGATTTTTCCAAGATTGGAAGACCAATAAATAGAAAACCTAAAGTCCATGTTAATCCTCATTTATTAAGGTTAACATAGCCTTAACTTGGGGGCTTTTAGAAACCAAATTTTTGACAAGCATGAAATAGACCTAATGTCACATTCATGGTAAAATAAATATAGAAAGCATGTTTAAGCAAATAAAGAGAATATTTTGACATAAAAATAATTATTAAAAAGTAAAAATAAAAATATATGTGATGCATGAACATACTAGAATATGGTTATAGAGACATAAAACATGGTATTAACATAAAAGAAGACATTTTCATGACATGAATACATACTGGAAAATTCATAATAGCGTAAAGATGTGATTTTTAGGTAAAAAGGGATGCATAACCATGTTACAATATTCTTGAAGGTATGGGAGATGATATAAGCATAAAAGAAGGTGTTTTCTTGATATGAATAAGGGTTAGAGATTTCATGACAACATAAAAACATAATTTTATGCATCAATGTAGGAGAAAATCAAAAAAAGAATGCATGGAACCTATAAATGGTCATGGTTGCATAAAGGGGGTCATTGGCATGACAAAACATGTGCAAAGAGTAACAAACATGAAAAATGAATGGAAAAGATGTACCAATAAAGTTCCAATAGCTTTCTTCCCAAAAAGATAAGCATGTACTAGTGAAAATATTACCCTTCTAAACCTTTTTTACTTACTATAAGGTAACAAGAAGACAAGCAAGTCGAAATGGCTTGAAAGGGTGTTTTGAAGGTGTTTTTTAGGTGGTTTAGAGGAGCTACAAAAAATGTGAAGTGTTTTAGGTTTTTATGACTAAAGAATGTGTTTAAAGTATGTGAGAATAAATGTGAAGTCTATTGAGAATGTTGTGTTATATGGCCATATAAATAGTGAAGACAAAATGCAAGAAGTAAAGCCATTTTGGGATTTTTATGCATGTACCTCAAATGTGGACAAGGTACTATGCTCGATTGCCATTCAAATTCATTGGCTTGCTTAGCAAAAATAGTGGATTAACACCACTTTATGCAGTTGAGCCATGAGAAAGTCCAAGGTTTTCATCTAACAAATTGAATTAAGTCTTGAATATGTCCCTAGTCATGGCTATTTGGACCTCAGAAATTCTAATTGATCCATTCACAAGTCTAATGCAAAGGACTAGTATGGTTTTGGATGATTTTTGTGCCAAAAACATGGTTCAATTCGTGTTTTAATGTCATGGTTAAAGGAATGAAAATTGCACGAACTAGGCATTTTTGCCTTGGTGTATCGATACAAGGCTTCTTATATTAATATCATAAGCAAATTTTTGCTCCAGGTATCGATACAATGAAGTTGGTATTGGTACTTAGAAAAACGTTTCTCTGGCTATTGATATAATGAAGCAAGTATAGATACCTGGAGTTTGGTATTGATACCAGCACCTTTTGTATCAATATTGGTTAGAAAAAAATGGATTTTAAGCTATTGTAAAGCCTAGATCGGTACAAAAGGCTTGTGTATCGATACATAAACACTATATCGATACACAACCCTTTTGTATTGATACAACATGTGGAACTTTGAATTTTTAGCGACACAAAAGTGATAGTCTAAATTTTAAAAATCATTTTTGAACTATAAAATATTTTCTTTGATTTTTATAATATTTTTCTCATAAAGTGCATCAAATTACCTTTCTAATGGTGTCTTATCTACTTTCGGATCATTCGGGATGAAGGATTTATAATTTTTGAGCCTTTGCTATCTGAAAACCCTAGAACTTGTGTGCAATATTCTATTTGAGCCATTTTGGCCCATCAAATGATTTTCATGAAATTTTAAAATATTTTAAAAGGTTTATAAAATTTTCTTTTCGGAAAGGTATTATTCATGATCTAACGATTCTGAATAAGCCTGGAACGATTTTTTAAAATTCATCATGCCCTTTACTTGTACATGCTACCAGTGTCGAGACAATTCTAACTTCAAAAATTAATTTCACCTAGAAAGCAATTTTCTAGGATTTTTGAAATATTTTTACATTAACCTTATCAAGTTACCTTTCTAATGGTCCTTTGTTTACCCCCCTGAAGCCTTTGGATGCACTTGAAATAAATTTGAGAAACGAGATGACATAATGCTATCCTCTATTTTTAACTTAATTTTTGAATCTCTTTCTATCGAAACATTCTAACGTCTCAAAATGCACCCAATTGGTTCCCCCACAGCACAAGACCTTTAGATTTAGATCCAGGCTAAAATACAAAAATGATTACATACTAGATATCTCTTTTCCCCATATTAAAATTTTCACTAGTGGGGATACTCCAACCCTACGACTCCAAGGGGCTAGTTCAACCCCATTCTTAATCAAAAATTCAAATTTTCTCTTTATTCCTAAATATTTTCCTAGCTCTATCTTTGGGATACTCCAACCCCGCTTTACCTAAAAAATTTCAAAATTTTCTCTCTTTTGAATGCTTCAAACTGCTTTGATTAAAATCATCCTTGACCCTCAAATCCCCACCGAATCTAGACCGATCTCTAAAGTTGTCATCATTGTTATTCCTTAATAATCAAAGGCAATTATGAGATACATTTTGGTTGTCCCTCTTTTTTACGTTCTTTTATGTGTGATTACTTTTTTATGATATTATTATATTTCTCTTTTTCTGTCTTACTAACATGTTTCTTTTTGTAGTGATTATCGTGCATTCATGTTTAAATTTTTTTTTTCAATAAAACTTACCTAACAATGTTCTATTTTGGTATCTCTCTAGTGCCTAATATGAAACATCCAAATTTTTTAAATCCAATCTAGACATCGTTTTCACAAAAATCCTTATGTTTCTCATATTTTCGCGGTGAATAGGTGAGCTAATTTTCTTAGAAAAAAACCCTGGATCAAAATTTACAAAACTTCATGCATTAAAAGGAATTATATCTAAATAAAGACTAAATGGAACTGATTTAACCGAGACCAAAGTAAGACATAGTTAGTAGGTATCGATTTTGGATGTCATGGGGATGCTAATCCTTCTCCACGCGTAACCAACTCCCGAACCCAACCAGTAAATCTCTAGACTTTGTAGACCTTGAAATCGATGTTTCATGTTTCGTAACTTGAATTGTTTTCAATAGGCATCTGATCTTGCCTAGCCTAAAATGCTCGGTGGTGACTCTAAGTTTATGGCCATTTTATGGTGGCCACTTAAGACCTGATTGGATGAGAGAATCGCCCGACGATCTCCCTTTCCTTCCCATTAGTATGCCTAATCCAAATCCCAATCATGGGATAACTCAAAGGCTCAACCATAACCAACCATCATTTATTTTAAGTCGAGCGTGCTACGCCCTTCAGATAGGCTGAAGTTTTAGAGGTGGGCACATGGCGACAGGGCCAAAGTTTAATTAAGCAAAACTTTGAGAACACTCTAACCCTGGGTATTTAATCCCTACTTCTGTCATCCCTAATACAAAAAGAGAACACTAAGGCATCGATTCATCTTCTTTAAGGTAATTTATGGTAACCTCGAGATTAGTGCAATTTTTTGTGAACTTTAAAAAGAAATTGTTTCTTCTCTGTTCTTCATGTTTCTAGCATGTTGGATACTTAATTGGAGAAGGTTTTTGAAACCTAATCTGCTAACATAATTTCAGCATAGAAAAGCCTCTCATTTTCAAAGGATTTTCGAGGCACTTGTGTGGATCACCATTAAAGGCTAGACATATGGGTAGATTTGGTTTGTGACAACTGAGCTCAGTGTATAAAAATGAAGTGAAGTCTATTTTAATCCAAGATAATAGATGTTTTGGGAATAAGATATGAAAATCAAATTTCTATTCATCTTGTTTAATGTAGATCGATCAAGTGCTTTTAAGTAAAATCTATTAATGTTGTTTTGGCTAGTTCTGGCTATTTTACTCTAATTTTGGTTTTAACTAAATTTTTCTCGTAAATTGATTTGCAAATCCGAATAATTGGCATTAGATGCCTAGGATTAGATCCTTTAAAATCAACCATTGAGTGGAAGAGATTATGATTCTATGAGTTTGTAGCATTATTAATATATTATATATTATTTTTTTCAATCATCTATAAATTTTTTCCCTTTTGTTGAAAGTATCTTTAGAAAATGTCCTTCTGGACAAATTTTTCTTAAAGAATCTGGTTAAAACCAAATCTATCTATTTTTTACTTTAGGGATTATTCTATTACCCTACTTTGAAAATATACAAAACCTTTAAGTGTAATTTGAATTTCATATAGTATTTAAAGCTTTTCTAAAGTAATAACAAGAAATCCTTTTGTTTTTTTTATTAATTTGCATTTCATTATTTTATTGAAATGGTAAATATCATGGTCAAGAGATGAAAGATAATAAAAGAGAAGCATTTGCATTCAAAGGCTATAGCATCAACATTTGTAAGAAATCACTTGGTAACAAATTTTGGCACTTATGTGTATCCTTATATCTGATGGGCAAACTTTCTCATTCAATTCTTTAGAGATCCTTCCTGAAAAGGACCTTGCTTTGATTTTAACCAACTTCTTTGAGAACCCTTCAAACTAAATGATGCCTCTTTTTTTATTCTCAACTTCTTTGCAATATGGTTTACAGCTTTTTTGATACTGAAGTAACACTCTCAAGTTCTTGACTTGAGATTTTTTTTCTTAGATGCCTTTTTAAAAGTTCACCTAAAATTTTTATTTTTGCAAGGTTAAAATGCCTTTTTAAGTTTTCATTTAAAAATTTTTTTTTAGTATTTTTTGACACTATCAGTGCTAAAATGATTCGGTAAGTCATTCCCATCCCTTTTGGTCAGGATCTTTACTAATTTATCTTAGTAAAGGTGCATAGAGTATTGATGAAGGTGATCGTCATCATTTTCCCGGTCAAGAGAAGGTGTACTTGGACAGCCTCTTCTCTCTATCACTAGGCATACTATTTAAATATCCCACTAACCTTTTTCTCTATGTTTAGCAAGGAGAACTGATTAGAGGCCCAATTAGATACATGTTTATACTAATCAAGAAAGGCTTTGGTCATGTCTACCCATGTCTAAATTTTGACATGATCAAGTTCAAAGTGTCAACGGCCAGTTGTCCTAGTTAAATTGTCCTAGAAGTAGAGAATTTTAGGTACATGGAAATGAATTTCAATGGCAGCTAGACATAGACCTTGTCCACATTTGAAGTACATGCATCAAAATCTCAAAATGCCCCTACTTTTTACATTTTATCTCCACTATTCACATGGCCATATAACACAACATTCTTAATAGATTTCACATGGATTCATATACACTTCAAATACATTCCTCAATAATAAAAACCTAAAACAATTTCCATTTTAGTAGTTAACCATACCACCTTGAAGCAACACCTCCAAAACACCATTTTAAGCCACTTATGCTTTCTTTTCTTCTCGTTAACTCATAGCAAGTAAGAAAACCTCAAAGGCAACATCTTTCCTTGGGAAAACTTCATCTTTTGGGAAAAAAAGCTACTATAGCTCTTGTTGGTGTATTTTCTTAACTTGTTTCTTTATTTTGTTACCATTTTCATGTTTGTTGCCATTTTCATGATTTTCACCATGCTAGCAACCCTTTTATGCAACCATGACCCCTTGTAGATTCTATGCATTTTCCTTAATACTTTGTCATGCATTCATGTTTAAAAAGTTGTCTTTTTGTTGTCAAGAAATTTCTAGCCCATGTTCATGTTATGGAAACATCATCTTTTACGTTTAGATCATGTTTATATGCTATCATGAAATTTCCATCTTTTGCTCATGTCATGAAAGCATTTTCTTCGTGCTCATATCATGCTTTATGCCTTTATAAGGACTTTTTAACATGTTCATGCATATTTACTACGTAAAAATCATGTCTTTTTGTTGTCATTGAAATTTCTACCACATGTTCATGTCATGAAAATATTTTCCTCCATACTCATACCATGTTTAATGTCTTGATAAACATATCTTAATATCTTTATGCATCTTCTTAATCATACCCTTGAATCTTGTCATCTCTTTCATACCAATATGTCATCTTTGTTTATTTAAATATATTTTTTTATCTTTATCTATCATAAACATCATATTTAGTTCATCACATGCTTGCAATATGCTTGTTCATTGCTTGTCAAAAATTTGTTTTCCTAAAATCTCCAAAGTTAAGGCCATGTTAACCTTAATAAATGGGGATTGACATGGACTTAAGATTTTAATTCATTGGTCTTGAAATCTTGGGAAAAGTCAAGTTTTATATGTTTGGATTTAAAGGTATTGAGGCTAAATATTCTATTTTCAAAACCAAAATGCTTCTTTTATTATTCCAAGTTATTTGTAGCTTATTTTTTTGCTTAGAGTCCTTATGTTTGTAGCATGGTCAATAGGCTATTTCATTATCCCAAACTACTTCAGGATTGTATAAATAAGCTTGCAAAACCTATGTCACTCATTCTCTTTTGCCATAGATGTTCATAGTTGCGTGGCCCAAGTTTAGTCCTAAGAAATCCAAAGAAACAAAAAATCACCTTTTTTTGCCCTAATAACACTATAGTCATGCCTTGAAAAATCAATTTTGAACCTTAAACCATTTTTCTAAAATTATTTGATATTTTTCTCTAAAAGTAAATCAAATTACCTTTCCAATGGTATCTTATTTACTATCAAATCATTTCAGATAAAAGAATTACAATTTTTTGAGTTAAGGTTATTTGGAACCCTAAAAATTAGCAATTTGCATTCTATCTGGGCCATTATAGCTTGCTAGATGATTTATCTAAATTTTTCAAATATTTTCCCCAAAAACTATTGAAATTTATTTTCCAGAAAAGTATTATTTATGATTTAACAATTTCGTATAAGTTAAAATGAATTTTCAAAGTTCGCTACACCCTTTCCCCAATGCATGTTGTCAGTGCCTTAATAGACCTAAACTCAAAAATTATTTCCACCTAGAAAAGGATTTTTTAGGATTTTTTGAATATTTTTATGTTAACCCTTATCGAGTTAACTTTCTGATGATACCTCATTCAAACCCTGTAACCTCTAAATTTGCCCAAAATAAAATAAAAAAAGGGACAATGCGATGTTGTCCCCTATTTTTAGCATTAGTTGAAATTAATTGACTTTTCCAAATTCACACTTTGAGGCATTCGAATGACTCTAAGTGGCCCAATTAGTCCCTTTGAGTGAAAACATATGCATTAATCATGTGACCCAAATCAAGGCACAAGCAATCTTTGTGTTGTCACTTCTATTTTTATCAATTTTTTAATAAAAAATCACTTATTTTGTTAGGAACTGTCAAGAATATCACCCTTGTCAAAAAATTATAGACATTTTTGCCCCATCTTTTCTAAAATTATCATAATTTTCTTCTCTAGGTTTTTTGAGAGGATACTCCAACCCTGCTTTTTAAAAATCATCAAGACAAAAAAAAATTTTCCTTTCCACTCCAAATTTTTGCAGAATTCAAACTTGGTTTTCACACCTCAATTAATCAAAGGATCTAAACATGTATCAAAATTGTTAACTTGGTTGTTTTTATATAACATATGACAATTACGAGATACATTTCAATTGTCCCTCCCTTTTCCCTTTTGTCGTTTTGTGTGATTTACTTTTTATGGTATTATTTCATTTTATCATCTTACTAACATTTTTCCTTTATGATGATCATCTTTCATCCATATTTTCAAAATCATTTTTCAAAATATTATAAGGCAATGTTCGTATCAGTACCTCTCTAGTGCTTGATATGGAATATCTAATTTTTAAAAAATTAAATTTGGAAAATAATTTTATGAAAAATCTATGTTTTCCACACTTATCCGGGCTGCATATGTTATTTAAAATTTTATCTAAAATCCAAGTTTATTTTATTCAAATCCACTCATTAAAAGGGTAACTAAAAAAACTAAAATCAAGTTAAGACAGGGCTCGAAAGCTATGATTTCAAGCATTGTAAGAAAATTCATACCTTTTTGTGCGTAACTAATTCCTGAACCCAACTGTTGAATCTTAGGATCACACAAACCATGGAAATGGTATTTTGAGATCCATAACTCGAAACATCAGTTTCATTAGGCACCCAATCATGCTTAGCAACAAATGATCGGTAGTGACTCCAAGCATTGGTCTCTTCATTATGGCCATCTAAGACCAGTCGAATGGATAATTCATCTAATAGTCCCTTATCATGAAAATAGGATAAGAACCTATACTTTTTTGCTTGTATCACATAAAAAAAGGAGAGTCTCGATCCAAAAGACATTTTCTCATTAAGAGAAAAATATTTTCAAATCACACGCGCTCCTTATGATGTATAAAAGATAGCCTTTTCATGTGACCCTATGTTAGGTAGGTGAAGAAGGCTTTGAAAAAATGTATCACCTCTTAATGTAACCCTATGCCAGGTAGGTAAAGAATGCTTTAAAGGAATCTATCACTTCTTCATGCGATCCTATGTTAGTTAGGTGAAGAAAGCTTTGTAAAAATCTATAGCCTCTTTACATGATATTATGTTAGGTAGGTGAAGAAGGATTTAAAAAAAAGCTCACTTCTTCAAGCAATCTTATGTTAATTAGGTGAAAAAAGCTTTAAAGAAATCTATCATCTTTTCATGAGATCTTGTGTTAAGTAGGTAAAGAAGGCTTTAAAAAAACCTATCTTCCCTTTACATGATCCTATGCCAAATAGGTGAAGAAGGCTTTGAAAAACTTATCGCATCTTTAAGCAATCCGATGTCAGGTAAGTGAAGAAAGCTTTGAAGAAACCTATCACTTTTTCATGTGATACTATATCAAATAAGTGAAGAAGGCTTTGAAAAAATCTATCATCTCTTTACATGATCCTATGTTAAGTAGGTGAAAAAGACTTTAAAGAAACCTATTACCTTTTCACATAATCTTATGTAAGGTAAGTGAAAAAAGCTTTAAAGTAAGCTATCGCTCTTTATGAGATCCTTGTTAGGTTTGTGAAGAAGGCTTTGAAGAAACCTATCTCCTCTTCACACGATCCTATGTTAAAAAAGTGAATAGGGGTTTATGAAAAAGGCTTTAAAAAAACCTATCTCCTCTTCATGCGATCTAATGTTAGGTGAGGAAGGCTTTAAACAAATGCTTACCTCTTCACACAATCATATGCTAGTAGTTGAAGAAGGCCTTCAAGAAATCTATTATCTCTTCATGCAATCCTATACTAGGTAGGTGAAGAAGGCTTTGAAAAAACATATCACCGCTTTATACGATCCTATGTCAGGTAGATGAAGAAGGCTTTAAAAAAACTTATCACCTCTTCATGCGATCTTATGTTAGGTAGGTGATAAAGGCTTTGAAGAAATCTATTACCTCCTCTAGTGATCCTACATTAAGTAAGTGAATAACGGTTCAAAGAAATCTATTGCCTCTTTATCAGACTCTATGTTAGGTTAGTGACGAAGGCTTTGAAGAAACCTATCTCCCCTTTATGTGATCCTATGTCAGGTAAGTGAATAAGGCTTTGAAGAAAGGCTTGCCTCTTCATGTAATCCAATATTAGTAGGTGAAGAAGGCTTTGAAGAAATCTATTACCTCTTTATGCAAATCTATATCAGGTAGGTGAATAAGGCTTTGAAAAAACTTATCGCCTCTTCATGTGATTTTATGTCTAGTAGGTAAAGAAAGCTTTAAAGAAACTTATCACTTTTTCATGCGATCTTATGTTAGGTAGGTGACGAAGGCTTTGAAGAAATCTAACATCTCTTCACGTAATCCTATGTCAAGTAAGTGAATAAAGCTTTGAATAAATCTATTGCCTCTTTATGTAATCCTATGTTAAGTAGGTGAAAAAGGTTTTGAAGAAACCTATCGCCTCTTCACGTGAACCTATGTCAGGTAGGCGAAGAAGGCTTTAAAAAAATCTATTGCCTCTTCACATGATAATATATCATGTAGGTGAATCACCTCTTCATGCGATCCTATGTTAGGTAAATGAAGAAAGCTTTGACGAAATCTATTTCCTCTTCAAGAGATCCTATATCAAGTATATGAATTAGGCATTGAAGAAATTTATGGCCTTTTCACGTGATCTTATGTCAGGTAGGTGAAGAAGGCTTTGAAAGATATCCTTTTCATGCAATCTTTTTGTATGGTAGGTGAAGTAGGATTTAAAGAAATTTCATTCAGTTAAGCAGAAAGATCGACGGAGTTTTCCTATGTTTTTTCTGATTTATTTGGTGTATGTATATATATGTAAAAAAAAAACTTTTTAGAAAAGCTAAGATGGCTCGAACAAAATTATGTCTATTTTGTCCTTAGCTTGTTCTTAATTCTTAGCAATGGCCAATGAGGGGCAACTGTAGGTAATTTTGTCTAAGCCCCTTCCTTGATAATTGAAAAATATCCGATATTGAGAACTTAGCAGCTACCCAATTAGAATTGACTTCTCAAGGTGGACTAGATATTTTCAAGACCTTTTTAGTCATATCTAAATAACCATACGTGCATGTGACAAAATTATCGCCATTTCATAGAGAACAAATCTAGGATAAAAAAACAAATATCAAGGTAAGAAATTACCTTTTAATCTTATACTTGTGAAATTTTGAATTTTATTTTTACAGATGTTATCAAGGTCGGATTTCCTATTTTAAGAATTTTTTGAAAAATTTTCATAAAATTTGGGAAGTTGACCATTGTATATTTTTACTCATTCTCGCGCAGTATTTTTGCTGATACTCATTACAAAAAAATAGAAATATTGAATGAAAAATTTGTATTGGCAATTTTTGCAACAAGGTCATCAATTTTGGGGACTTAAATTTGAATTTTTTACAGTATCAAAAATTATCACACTCGTGACATTTTTCCTAGTAAAACTTATTCTGGATTTCAAGTTTTCATCTTTATTATTTTTGTAAATTAATATTTTAATTTATTTATAGCGTAAATTCATTTTTATAAATTTTGAACATATTTTTGAAAATTTTCTGTTTCCAAGATACGAAGTTTTCTATTCCGTAAATTTTTTTGACAGAATTTTTTTGAGTTTATAATTTTTAAAATTTTTTAAATATTTTCATTAAATTCATATTAAATTATTTTTTTGAAATTTCAATTTATTTTATGAGTTTTGTATTTTTTTCATACAATAAATTTCTTTAAAAAGGGTTTTTGCTTGTAAAATTTTACGAGTTTAGAATTTTTAATTGCCATTTTCTTGCGCATATAATTTTTCAAAAATTCCTTTTGAATTTTTATAAGAAAATTTTATTAAATTTATTTTTAATGAGCCAAAAATTTATCTTTTGCATTTCATAGGCCTTAGAACCTGTAAATTTTTCTAATGGGCCCGATGAGCCCATTAAATTTTTGAAAAGCCCAATGAGCCCATTTTTGTTTTTTAATATGCTTAAAAACCTTATTTTGATGAAAGTTTTAATTGAAGATTATAATGTGGAATTTTAATTTGTTATAATTTAGTACCTATAATTTTTTTTCAAATTAAATTTTTTTCTCTCTTTCATATCTCTAGAGTTTGATGATGTCATACATGATGAAATCCATAAAATGAAAAAAATAATTAATTTAAATTAAATTAAATCTAAAAGATCAAAAGATAAAATTAATATTAAATGAAAAGAAAAAATCCTAGGAAGTTCTGGGAACCATTCGGCCAAGGGCCTTTTGTTCAGGCCTTGGTTGACTTCCATCACTTATAAATAGGTCATTTGAAAGCTTTAGCTTTCCATGAAAAAAAAAATCACTGAAAACATAAAGACTTATAAATTTTCAAGTTTTTTAAGGTATCATTCTTGTAAAATTTTAAATTTTTGTTCATTTCATGTTTATTTCATCCTCTTTGTAGCCAAAATTTTAGTTCATGTTTTAAGGCCAAGTATGATGGCTATGATCAAAATTTCTTGATTTTATTGTTAAATTTGATTTTTGCTAGAAATAGTTCGATGTTCATTGAGATTATTTATGTTTCTTGGTAGATATATTGTTATTTTCATGTATATATGTTTATATTATTTTTCTTAATATTTTCATGTTGATTTATATTAATTTATTTATTATTTATTATGTTTTCAGGCCTATTATGCTTGGTAAAAATTCTAACAAGTATGATATTAATATTTATGAAAATATGCGAAAAAAATCATTTTTTGCTGAAAATACCATGCTGGCCGAATGATATATGATCACATATTTAATTTATTTTCCTGATTTTTCTTGATATTTAGGACTATTTTGTAAAGTTTGAAACTTTTAGGGGCTTAAAATAATTTTTTCAAATTTTTGAAGGCCTTGGAAGGGTGATTCTAAGCTTGGTTGAATCTGATTATTATGATTTCGTGATGTTTTAATTTTTTAGGTTATTTTGTAAATATGAAAATTTTAGGGAGTAAATTGAAAAAATAAAAAAATTTTATTTTAAGGCAATGCATGCCTGGCCGATTGTTTGTGACTACTCGTGAAAGTGTTTTCATGTTTATTTTAACATGTATAAATATGTTCTATGCATTTTTTTCATCATTTTAGGGTTATTTTATAATTTTAAAAAATTTAGGGGCTTATTTACAAAATTGCAAAATTTTTGTTCTAAGGCTATCAGTACTTAGTTGAATGCTTCTTATGATTTTTGATATAATTTTCTTGATTTTTTGTGATGAATTTTGTGTTTAATTATGAGTTTATTTTGTGTAAAGACTAAATTGCAAAGTTCAAAAACTTTAGGGATCATTTAGAAAAACTTTGCATTTTAAGGTTAATATGATAGTTCGACATTTTATGAATATATACATATATATATCGAATGAGGGGTACATTCGTCATTTTAAGTTGGGCTAGTTAGGGTTCATATTCGGGCCATGTTGCGATAGCTTAGCGACTCCACTGAGGATAGGTTAGAGAGTCAAGCCTAAAATTAATCACGTGTTAAATACTTTTGATTAATTCAGTTTTAATCGGTATTTAACTATAATTCTTAGTATTTTAAAACAAAAATTTTTATTATATTATTGACTTACAAGGAGATTTCGGTATATGTTCTTGATATTTTTCACTAACCCTTTTGTTTTTTTTTGTAGCATTATTTTTAGGGGAATTTAGGATAGGGTTTTTATTATTTATTTTAGGAGTCAAGTCCTAAAAGATAAGTTGTTCCCCTATAGACACTATGCACATGCATATCTATTTAGATTCTCCTCTATAGCTAACCTAAATTTTAGGAGAGGGTGAGGTAGCTCTGTCTTCTGAGGTGTTAGCCTCTATTTGGGCCAGTGAAAGGTGTACCAAGTTTAAATTTCTATGCCTGCCTAAGGTGTTAGCCTCATTATGGGCTTGGAAGATACTCCCACTCAAATTGAACCCTTTCGACATAAACCTACGATGGGTAAGGATTAGGGTACCTCGTGAATTCTTTTCAAACTTAAAATGTAATGCAAGAACCTATTTAGATGTCTAACCCAAACTTCATGTAATGAATCATAGAGGTCTTACCTAGTTATAGCCATACCAGGTTATAGAGGTACATATGGGGGAACGCTTCTAACCCTTTACTCTTATAATTTGATTTTCTTGATATTAATAAGTGTATTTTGTGCTATTATGATATATTTTACTTTAATTAATTTGTTACATTACAATGAAGTTTTCTTAATTCTTGGCATCACATTGATATATATTCCATGGAAACTTGTAAATTTATTCATGCGTCTACAAAGTTCACATTCTTATATGTTCATGCGTTCATAATTCTATAATGTACTAATATGTTGCATTTATTGTATTCCAAGGATCAAGACATACGTGATAATTTAGAGCTAAGGGTTAGCACATTAGAGTTCATCTACGAAAAGTTTAATCATAAAGTTCGCAGAATGAAAAATCTGCTCAATAGACTGATAAAAATGGTTTGGGGTTTATACATGATAAAAAAGAAAAAAAAGAAAATATGATCATGTTAATGGAAGTACTAGAATGTAGTGGCAATGAAATGATTGAGAAGATAACTCTTTTTGGGCTACTTGCCAGATTTTACAAATATAGGGTTAAAAAAGAATGAAAAAATTGAATGATTAGGGTTTCCAAAAATATCTTAAAAGCACTAACATAGTTAGAAAAATGTAATACTCACAAGAGCAATTTTTTATTACTTTGTTTTTGAATCTTGTAGATATGGCTATATATGCCCATAATCAATGGATAAGTTAGAGAATTTTAGTTAATGAAAAAATGTCATTGAATCATGACTTAAATTCTTTGGATTCTTGCCTCTACAATAATCTTTATGTCTGATACTTAGTCAATTCTCTGACATCCAATTTGTTTCATTAATTAGTGCCCCCTTTATTCACTTATTTATTCACTCAATCATACATTCATTCATTTATGTAATTTTTTTACATTCATTGACAATCATAATAGGATGCTAATATAAATTACTGTTAGTAAGATACATACATATTCAGGCAAATTGATTTAAGTTTTTCCTTTTTTATATATTTTAAGGTGAAATGATATGAATCATTAAATGAAAGATACCATACAATAAGAAAAAAATACAAGCACAAATTAAAAGTATGATGAAACTACTTGAGATAAAGAAGCCAGTTCCCTAAAAGCTAGAAGGTATTACCAACACTTTTGCTAGGGCATCCAGGAAGTACAAGCCGAAGGCCTACTAGCTAATGTCCATGATGCACAGACAATGGGTTCTCAAAATATACAACTATTAAACACCCAAAATATGCCTGTTCACACTTTGGCACTAGCCGTCTACATAAACATTGGTGCCTTCTGCAGTCCTTAACTTTGACAAGAAAGAAAGGTTTGTGCAAAAGCAAAGCCATGACTAGAGAAATTTACAAATAGTCCCATGTCACACAAATACTTCTATGGGAAATCCAGAGAAGTACAAGGTAAAAAGCAATTACCTTAAGGTAGTATATGTATGGATCAGAAAGTGATCTATAGTAAATGGAAGCCAGCATCATAAAAGTCAAGAAAGCAAGGAAATCTATTCAGAATGAATCTTTAACCCTAATTTTTTTATTATTCAATGATTTCAACCTCATATCTTATGACCCTTTATATGAACTTTTTCAACCCATTATTCTAAAAAAGGCAAAGGGGCCCCAGAAATAGTTTTGGAAGGAAAAAAATAAGATAAAAGTGTACCATGCCTCACTAGTTTGTTACACTGAGCTGTTTCCTTCACTTATGTAGAATAAGATAATCTTCATTATCTTAGCAAAGCTTAAGAAGCCTCCATACGCAAAGTAATACAATCTAAGTGCTAGGATGCAGCATTTTTTGTCGAAATCTCATTAACCAATGCATGCTATTTAATGTGAGGATAATTTAGAGAATCCATTATGGTTGGCCAAGAATCACAAGCTCTTGCAAATTCTGACTTAAAGTATTTGGATGATTCTTTGCTATGAAATAAGCTTTTGGATTCATCCTCCTTGCTAAAGAATACAGTAAAGAATTAAGTCTTGTATATTAACTATGCTCAAAGCATGGTTAAGATGACAAGAAATAATAACACATATTGTGGAACTTTTGAGTTTAAAAACTTAGAGTTCAAAACACCCCAATGTTCCATTAACTTATCTATAATTTGGCCCCCAGGGATGCCAATCTAGCAAAATCTAAGATTGATGGATGCCTATCAAGAAAAATCGGACTGAAAGCCATTAACCTTTTGGTAGTATGCTAATCAAGGGTAATTCTTATCTTAACTTACAAATTTTGTACATTTGTTAGAAACTATGAATTTTGAAATCTTTTTAGATTGTGAATATTGTGTATCCTATCATAGAACATGAACTTTGTTAATAATGATTTCCAATATCTAGGATAACAAGCATATTTTAAAAAATTTTCTTTGATCGGTAATCACCACTAGATCGGATTCTTTCAAGAAAAAACCTTTACTTCTATTTATATGATTATCCTAGACTTTCAACCATAGACCTTTCATAACCATAAACTTTTTCTCCCAAATGTTCCTTTATGGATTCCTTGAGAGTCGAACAAGCAGGTTATGTTCTTGAAAGACTCAGATAATTATAGTTCAAAATGTGTTAGAATAATAATGGTAATTCCAAGATCTACCACATTTCAATAACCTTTTGCCATAACTTTTATGACACTCTTCCAAATCCTTAATTTAGGAAAAATGAACACAGAACTGAACTAAAAACACCTTTTTCTTTGGGATAAAACCATTTTAATCTAGGACCTGATATAGATGAAAGATTTTCCCATGCCAATTTTATTTTCTTCTTGAAAGCTTAACTAGAACCAAAATTTGTTAGTGGCTATGAAGCTGAAAATGCTGAGAGGCATACACTAAGCCTTTAAAAATTGAATGCCTCATGATGTTAACGATGTACTTAAAATGATTGTAGAAAAAAGATAACCTTTTCTCCTTGCGAAATGCTTGCTAGTTCAAATGGTTTTGTTTGAAATGACAAATGGTCATCTTTCTGTATTCTTTTGCAAATATAAAAAATTATCCCTTTATTGTCTCCCTTTAAGCTAATAATTTATTCTTCTTTGAGCCCTAATCAAGGTTCACTCCCCACTCTGGAGGGACAAGTAAATCAAAGCTTCAAGATTAGAAGGAGTAAATTTTATTCTAGATTTACAAAAAGAATAGATTAGATGTCATGAGGCAAATTTTAAAGACTGAGTAAAGTTTAAATTTCAAGTTCAAAAATGAAAAATGAAAAAAGTTAAATCTTAAGTTCAAATATTCGAGGTAAAAAATGAATGAAATTTTAAGTGCTTTTAGAATGAAGAATAAAGAGAAGTAAGATAAAGAAAGAAATGTAAAGAAACAAAGAAAAACAAAAAAAAATAGAAAAAGATGAAGAAACAAAGGCTATGTTCATCTTAAAAGATATATTAAATGGGAATTCCTTCTAAAGGGAAATGATCCTTGATTTAATTACCTTTAAAACACTTAATAATTTGGGCCTATTTATCCTTTTTTTTAAACCATGAACCATGGCCTATGTTACATACCTATAAAGTCTATTTTAATCAAACATAGCTATTTGAGCTGTCAGCCATTCCTAGGAAACTCTTTAAAAATTCATCTTTTTGGATGATTTTTGAGTTCTTAAGAACATGATAGGGTAATCAATCAATTAAAAAAATAAAATTTTAAAGTGAAAATCCAAAAAGGGTAGTCTAGAACAAATTTAAAGGCTTTAGAACTAAGAAAGGTAGCCATAAAAAATAACAAAACTCTTTTATGCTAATTCAAAACTCCATATAAAACATTCCAAAATTTCATGATATCAACAGAAGCTTGATTTAAATGCCCAAATGTTAATCCTTTTCAAGAAAACTTTTCAGAATTTTTGTGCCTCAACCTTGAAAATTGATCTTATTAAAGGCTTTCTAAATTAATCTTTTGAGACTTGATGTTTACTAGCATTAGTTTAACACCTATCAATTTGTATTCAAAGATTAAAAGGATGTTATTTCTTGATCGTTTGCCTTTTAATGAATTCCTATGAAAAGAACATTCACCTAAATTTGGTCTTGATAAACCTTAACCTTTTTGTATCAATTTCTTCAAAACTAATTTTTAGCAATGCCACCTCATTTGTCCTTCTAAACTCATTTCTTTATCTTATTCATAGAGATCCCAAATGGTGTTTATAAGTCATGAGAAAGCTTTAACATCATGATGCAGATAACATGTCCATTATCCTTGATATTGAAAAATTCATGATTGAAATTATTCTAAAATTCTTTTTTAGTAGATTCTTTCCTAGGTTTGAATGAGAAAGTGATCTCATTCTGTAAATCTTGAAAGTTCGATTACTTATAATTTCAAAGAAGCTTGTAAATATGCCTTGAGCAGGTACTTATCCAACTATATAAAGTAGTACCATTAAATTGATATATATTAATTTGATATTTGGTGACCTTCCAAGAAAAAATAAATAATTCCCAAATCCTTGAAATAAAGATTAGAAGAAGGATTTCATGAAATAAACATATGATAATGGACATGAAATAAACATATGATAATGGACATGAAATGATTTAAACTTTCAACTCCAAGTATGGGAAGAAGCCTCCAAGTTTAAGCTCAGCCACGAGTTACTTTTGCCAAAAGAAAAGAAATATCCAAAACATTTTTTGAGCATGCCTTTGACTTCAGATTAAAGTTGAACATGATATTAGAGAAAAGTAACAATCATTCGCTATGCTACTGCCTTAAAATCAAAAGGTAAGTCTTGCATCCTTAAAATCAATAAATATCAAACATTATCTCTACTAAAGTTAACTTGTATGGTTATGTCCCAGTCAACCTTTTACCTCTATTGACTTATAGGTTCCCGATAAACCCTTTAGACTTGTTGACTCGTATGGTTTCATCTCATTCAATATTTTTCATTTGTTAACTTATATAGGTTTATCCTAGTCAACATCTTCTCATTGTTGACTCATATGGTTTTGTCTGATTAACCTTTTTTATTCGTTAACTATATGGTTTTGTCATTGTCAACCTCTTTTTATTTATTGACTTGTATGGTTTCATCTTAGTCAACCTTTCTTATTACTTGACTCATATGGTTTCATCTCGATCAACCCATTCTCATTCATTAACTTGTATAGTTTTATCCAGGTCAACCCATTCTCATTCATTGACATGTATGGCTTTGTTTTGGTCAACCCTTTCTCATTCGTTGACTCATGTGGTTTTGTACCGATAAACCTTTTTTCATTAGTTGACTCATATGGTTTTATCCAGATCAACCCCTTCTCATTCATTAACTCATATAGTTTTATCCTGGTCAACCTCTTCTTATTCATTGACATACATGGCTTTGTTTTGGTCAACCCCTTCTCATTCTTTGACTTATATGGTTTTGTACTAGTAAACCCTTTCTTATTTATTGACTCTTATGGTTTCATCTTGGTAAAACCTTTCTCATTCGTTGACTCGTATGATTTTATCTTGGTCAATGTTTTATACTTATTAATACGTATGGTTTTGTCCCTATCATCCTTTTAGATTTATTGACTTATAGGTTTCTTCCTAATTAACCTTTGATCCAAGTTGACTCTATGGTTTCATCCTAGTCAACCTTTTACATTTATTGACTCATATGGATTAAGATATCATGTTTGCTCGATCCCGTCTAAGGTAGGTTAAGTGTTAAGTAAGATATCCTTTTTATTCGATCCCGTATAAGTAGGCAAAATTTTGAGTAATATATCCTCATTGTTTGATCCCGTGGAAAGTAGATAAAGTTCTAAGAAAATGGCTTTTTCATGCGATCCCATATAGGTAGGTGAAAAAGGCTGACCTCTTCACACGATCCTATATAAGCTAAGTGAAGAAAGTTTTAAGAAGATGTCTTCTTCATGCGATCCTGTCGTAAGGTAAATGAAATAGGATTTAAAAAAACTTTGTTTGGTTAAACAAAAAGATCGATGAAGTTTTCTATATTCTCTCCACTATAGTTGGTGTAAATGAATTTGGATTTAAGACAACTTCATTTGAGAAGTTTTCTATGTTCTTTTCAATGTAGTTGGTGTATATATATATGTGCGTGTCTTAAAAAAACATTTTAAGAAAGCTTATATGACCGAAACAAAATTGTGTTTATTTAGTCTTTACCTTATTCTTATTTCTCAGCAATGGCCAAAGAGGGTAGCTGTTGACACATAATTTTGTCCTGACCCCTTCCTAGATAGTTCAAATATATCCAAGACCAAGAATTAGGCAATATTCCCAGTGAGGGTAAACTTTTCTCAAGAGTATTGGATATTTTCAAGATCATTTTAGTCTTGCTTAAATAGCCGCACATGCACTTGATAGAAAAAATGTCATTTCGGGGGTCGATCTCATATAAAAATGAATGTTAAAGTAAAAAAAAATTAGTTTTTAAATTTATTCTTTTGAAATATTGAAATTTATTTTTGCAAATGATACCAAGACCAAATTTCCTAGTTTTAGTAATTTTTTTAGACCTTTTTATGAAATTTTTGGAATTGACTGTCATACATTTTTATCAATACTTATGTAGTATTAGCATAAAAAAATTGGTTTTTAACTTTACTCTTTTGAAATTTTAAAATCCATTTTTTTGTAAATAATATCACAATCTAATTTTTAATTTTTAAGAATTTTTTGAGATTTTTTATAAAATTTGAGAAGTTAACCATGTTATATTTTTACCCATACATGTGTAGTATTATGCCAAAACTCACCCCAAAAAATTAGAAATACTAAAAGAAAAATCTGTATTGGTATCTTATACCACAAGGTGTCAAGTTCTTAAATTTATTTAATAAATTTGAATTTTTCACAATACCGCAAGTGTTATGCTTGTGAAATTTTTTCCAATAAAAATTATTTTGAATCTCAGATTTTCATCTTTATTATTTTTATATATTAATATTTTGATTAATGTGTTGAGTTTAATTCATTTTTAAAAAATTTGAACATATTTTTGGAATTTTCCCATTTCCAAGATACGAAGTTTTTTACTTCGTAAAAACTGAATTTTTTACTTCTTAAATTTTTTTAGTAAGATTTTTCTAAGTTTATAATTTTTAAAATTTTGCAAATATTATTATTAAATTCATAATACATCAGTTTTTGAAAATTCAATTTATTTTATGAGTTTTATGTTTATTCATATAGTAATTTTCCCAGTAAAGGTTTTTTTTTGAAAGATTTTATGAGTTTGAAATTTTAAGTTGTCCTTTTCTTACACATAAAATTACATATTTTTAATTAGGCCTCTCATTGGATTAAAATTTGTAATTGAATTGATTATATGAAATGTTATTTCAAATACATAATTTTTAATTTTTGTAATTTAATCATTTTAATTAATTTTTATGACATAATTTTGCATATTATATAAATATCTTTCAAAACTTTTTAGAGATTAAAGATGTCATGCATGATGCAATATGCATAACAACAAAAATTATTAATGAAAATCTTATCAAGGTTTCAAAAAAAATCTAAAAATAGTTAATAAATAAATAAAAAATAAAAAAATAAAAAGGGGAAAGGATATGGACATTCGGCCAAGAATTTTCTTAGAGGTTCTTGGTCATTTCTCCTACCTTAAAAACAATCGAAAAAGGTTTCATAAATGGCTAGTGGCTTCCACAAGCCAAAAACACCAAAAATCCATTAAATTACCTAAGGTTTTTTTTTTCATGTTTTTCAAGCTTTCAAGGTAAGTTCTTTTGTAAAGACTTTGATTTTTGTTGATGTCATGCTTGATTCCACTTTCAGTGAGTTTTATGATTGTTTAAGCTTATGGATTTCATTCTCTGTTGAAAGGCCAAACATGAAAACAACAATCAAAGTTTATGGATTTTGTTTATATAGTTGATTTTTGTTGTATTTGTGTTAATTTTCACTATAATAATGTGTTTATTAATAGAAATGATATTATCTTCATGAATATATGTTTTGTAATATTGATCATGTTGAGTTCATGTTGATTAATGTTGAAATATTAGTGATTTCATCTATTTTCAAGCTTGGTAAAGAGTTATTTATGTATTTATGATATTATTTATGAAATTTCATGATGAAAAAAAACTTTGTTTTGGTGACATTTATGCTTTGTACAAATCTAATAGGATTTTTTATGATGTTTTTATGCCTAGTTTGTGATGATTTAGGCTATTTTGCTGCATTTGAAATTTATAGGGACTAAAAAATAATTTTACCAAAAATTTTATAGCCTTGCAAGTATGTTTTTCATCTTGGCTGAATCATATAGGTGATTTGTTGGTGATGATTTCAATTTTTTAGGTTATTTTGTAATACTAAAAGGTCAATGAGCTAATTTACAAAAAGATTAAATTTTTTCTAAGCTCTCCGTGTTTGGCCAAAAGCCTCTAGTACTAGTGAAGAGTATTTCATGCATTTGACATGAAAGTATTCCTAATGTGTACCTTTGATATAAAAGTATCTTAGTAATCACATAGGACTTGGTTCTAATGCAAAATTACCAAAATGCCTTTGAGTTATACTTTTGAGACGAAAGTATCCTAGTAACATTAAAGGACTCAAAAATGATCAATGAAGGGTGAACCTATCCTAAATGTACTGTTTTGGGATAAAAGCATCCCAATTACTACCTAGGACTTGGTTCTAAAAACCTTACCAAAATGCCCTTAGGGATACCTTTATTGTGAAAGTATTCTGGTAACCCTAAAAAACTCAAAAATGATCATAAAAAGGTGAACCTATCCTAAATATACATCTTTAAACATGCTAATGACTACCTAAGACTCGATTCTAATGAAATTACCAATATGCCTCTAAGGTATACCTTCAACATAAAAGTATCTCGATAACCATAAAAGATTCAAAAATGATCATAAAAGGGTAAACCTATCCTAAACGCACATCTTTGGCATAAAAGCATCCTGATAACTACCTAGGACTTAGTTCTAAGGAAATTACAACCCTTAAGGTATACATTCAATGTGAAAGTATCTTGGTAACCCTAAAAGACTCAAAAACGATCATAAAAAGGTGAACATATCCTAAATGCACATCTTTGGCATAAAAGAATCCTCATGACTACCTAGGGCTTGGTTCTAAGGAAATTACCAAAATATCTTTAGGGTATACCTTCGACGTGAAAATATTATAAAAGGGTGAACCTATCATAAATGCACATCAATGGCATAAAAGCATCTAGATGACTACCTAAGACTCGATTCTAAAAAAATTATAAAAATGCCCTTAAGGTATACCTTCGATGTTAAAGTATCTTGGTAATCCTAAAAGACGTGAAAAGACAAGTAATGATGATTTTTACTCTAAATGGGTAATTAGATGACAAATATAACCTAAAGCACAAAAATTGCCTATGAGTCCCTAAATTTCTCAAAATTAAATATTAGTCCTAAATTGACTAAAAATGCTAAGGTGTTGTTTTGGCCTAAGATACCCAAAATCGGTAATTTAGATTTTAAAGTAACCTATAATACAAAAATGCCATGAAGTCCCTAAATTTTCAAAAAATTGCATTTCCTACCCTAATGGAGAACAGAAAGAATACAAAAGGTTTTAATATTTTTAGCACCCTACTGGAGGACCAATGGAATGTGAAAAATATTTAAAATATTTTAAGTGAATGATTTTAGGCTAGAAATGACCATTTTGACCTAAAATGTTAGATTTTCCTACTATACCCTAAACTTTTCTAAACTTGCAAATTGGTCCCTAAATGATTTAGAATGCATAATATGCATCAAAACACATCTAAAACACATGAAAATTCACTTAAGGACTCTAAGACCATTTCACCAAGCACCCATGGCCTTAAAATATTTTATGATATTTATAACTATGTCCCTAAATTTTTTTTAAAATTGTTAAATGCCCCTAAAATGCCTAAAATTAAAAATTTCTATTTTCTAGCCACTATGTAATTAACTTAAGCATGTAGATACCTCTAAATAAATTTATAAAATTTTAAAAAATTATAAAATGGTCCTTAAGGGTTTGACCAAATAAGAAATACCTCTAAATAGCCTAAAAATGAAAATTTGCATTTTTGAACCCTATAAGTTTCAACTAACCTAGGAAACATCCTTAAATGGGGGTTGAAAAAATTATAAAAATTATGAAACAGCCCCTATAAGTGCTACCATGAACAAAAACAACCCCTAAATAGCCTAAAAATTAAAGGAAAAACTACATCTTAATGCTAAAATTTTGGTTATTCACAAAACAACCCCTCAAAATTTAACTTCTCCATGAAATTAGATCTAAGTGCATGTTAATTTGATCCTAGAATACTTCCAAGCTCAACACACAATGCACATTCTCAAATTATCAATATTTAAGAAAAATCACAGACTAGATGTAAAAATAAAAGTAAAAATAAAATATACTAAATACAACCATATATCATCCATGAAATCCATCAACATCAAAATTTATTTTAACATATATGAACATGATTTAAAGCATTTAAACTTTAAAAAAAGTTTTAATGAAATTTTAAAAAAATTCAAGTAAGGTCAAGGCTTCAAGCTTAGCCTTTAAAGCATAAATCATGCTATGTCTTAAGCTTAATCACCTTAATAAATAAGGATCACAAAGCTACCTTCTAAAGATGGAGAAAATGGAATTGAAATGGTCAAAATGGAAAAATCTTAGATAGAAAATTAAAAGAAATCTACCTTTCTTCAAATAAGAACCCTTAATTTCAACCCCTTAACATTCAAAAATAAAACTTTTTCATAGAAATTTTGTTGAAAATTTTTCTTCAATAGCTAAGAGAGCAAGAAAGGTTTATTTTTGTTGGAAGGCAAGGATCTCAATAAATAAAATAAAAAATAGAATTTGACCTTAGTGCCATCCATATATCCACCAAAATAGCCTTACTTTTTTCCTTTTTATTTATATTTTGATTTTTTATTGCCAACTTGGTGAAATCTCATTATTTCATGTCATATCCTCTATGCTTGATGTCATAGATCTTACTAACCTTGTCTTCCTTTGATTGACAAATTTAGATTTTATTTTTATTTAGTTCTTATTTTGTTTGAAAAAAAGAAATCTCTACACATAAAAAGACAAAATTTAATCCAATGGTGATAAGCTAATTTTACTAGTCAAAAATCAATCCAGTGGCTAAGAATGTGTTAAAAAATTCAATATTAATTTTGTTTGGTTGGAAAAAAATTGATAAGTCAAAATTGGAATAAAAAATGCCATATGTACATATATATTTTATTAGCTAAAAATAAACAACATTTGAACCAATGGCTACACGGATTGGTTAGAAAAAAGATTAGATATGCCACATGGATTTTTCTTAGATGAAGAATTACTGCATGATACCTAATTAGAAGAATTCACATTCAAAATTGGAGTATTAAAATTCTAGATTTGAATTTCAAAATTCACATAATCAAAATGAGTGACAATCAAATCAAAATATTTTTATAGCAATTTTAAAAGAATTAAATGAAATTTTCATGAGAGAAAAAAAACTATAATTCCAAAGCTTCATTTCAAAAAAGTAATAAAAAAACAAACTCATGGAATCCTAATTAAAATTCACATGAGAGGTTTTGATAAAAAAGACTAAAGTGTAAAGAATGAAAATTGAATTAAAACTTAGACATGATAAAATTTAGTTAAGAATTTAATCATGTAAAATACTAATTAAGAGACCACAAAGCAAAATTGAATTAAAGAAATTAATGTATGATAATCCAATTTGAAAGAAACAAAATTGGATGAGAAATCTAGAAAAAAAATTTAGAGGAATCAAAATAAAAAAGCATGAGAGTGTTCTAAAATCTCATAGGTCCAAAATTTAATTTCCATGATAAATATAGTGGAAAATTCCATGCATTAAATCCTATTTGGAATATTCATGAATGAATTAAAATAAGAATAGATAAAATACGCAAAAATAAAAGAATTCCAAGTGTTGAATTCTAAAAAGAAGTTTTATAAATAATTAAAAAATTTTAAATGTGAAGAAAAACAACTAAAAATTTCAAACTCGTAAAAGTTTACGAGAAAAATCCTTACAGAAGGAAATTTTTATTTATAAAAAATTCATAACTCATAAAATAAAATGAAATTTCAAAACTGAATTAATACGTATTTAATGAAAGTATTTAATGAATTTTAAAATTTTTAAACTTAGAAAAATGAAATTTTAAACATAAAATGAATTAATACGCATAATACTTGCATACTGTGAAAATTCAAAATTAATTAACAAAATTGACTATTTGACACCTCATGGTAAAAAGCCAATACATATTTTTTCTTGAATGTTTTTTTATTTTTTTTAGAAGGCATATTGGCATAAATACTACACGGCAAAGACCAAATAAACGCAATTTCATATAGGTTGTAACATTTTTAAACAAAAATAAAATAAAACTTCATTAAATATATTCATTAAAAATTAATAACCTAAGGCAAAACCTAGGTTAAGATAGGACAATAAACTATGGTGAATATCCAAGTCTAGAAGATTGACCAGGGTAAAACCGATATAGTCAAACGAAAACAACCAAGATGTAATTAGAGTCTAGAGGAGCGACCAGGCAAAACCAAAACAATCAAACAAGGATGATCGAATGTAACTTAGGTCTACAGGACTGACCAAGCCAAAATTGATATAGTCAAACAAGAAAAACAAGGTTATAACTTAAGTCTAAAAGGGTTGACCAAGGTGAAACCAATATAGTCAAACCAAGGTGACCAAGATGTAACCTAGGTCTAAAGGGTCGACCATGGCAAAACCGGTACGATCAAACAAGGATGACTAGGATTTCATCTTGGTCTAAATATTGATCAGGGCAAAATCAATACATCAAACAAGGTAAAAATGCTTCATATATGAATTGAATGAAGGAATGCGAGGTTTACCTTTTAGTTCTGAAACAATTGAAATATCAAAGATTTGCAACTTAAGATTTGGAAATTTAACTTAAGATCTGCAAATTAAGATCATATTTAAGTTAAGATCTGTAAATTATTAAATGTGAATCCAAATGCATGAGGAATGCATATGATGAATTTTCATGATTTAATTTCTTTTATCAATGTCTGATCTAGCCTATTTTGGAGTTGAATTTATCTTTTTAGAAAATGTGATAGATATTTCTTCTTCATTTGATGGAGTGGGCTTATATTTTTGCTTGAAGATTGAAAGCATCTCAGAAAGCATTAGGGATCTTTTTTTCTTTTTTTAAGCAGATGAAGCCAGCACTTGAATTTGAATTTGAAGGCATCTTTAGAGGTCATTGTAGACAAGATACACTTGTTTTTTAGAAGTCAAACTACGTGACATACCAATATCATCTACGAGTTGAAAAAGAGGAACATGATTGGGAATATATGGTCTATAAAATTTCCCATTAACAGCCAAACAAACTGATATAGGCTGAAAAGGAAGAGCATGATAGGGAATATATGGTTTTTAAAATTTTCTTCCAATAGTCAAAGCAAACTGATAATAGGTTGAGGAAGAAAAACATGTAAAGAATACATAGTTTATCCACCTTAATTCTTTCTAGAATGTCCAAAAGATTTTGGATTACTGACTAAGATTCCTATAATGTTTTAATCTCATTAAAAATAATACAAAGAAATCAATTTGTCATCTTTTCATCGATTTCTATTTGCTTAGAATCTTAATATCATTTAGCAAAAATGTAATCATGATCTAAAAGACTATTTAACAAACGTATGAATAAAATATATACCTGTATTGCACCCAGAAAGAAGATACAACATTGATTATTTTACAAAAATGATGGTGAAGTACAAAAGAGATTTGGAATTTACTTAGATAAATAAAATCTCTTGTTCAGTTTTTCAAAAATTTCTCCTCAATGAAATGTTTACTTTTATGAAGATCCATCTTCATAGTATGCCTTTATCAGACTTAGTCTTTTAGGAAATCATGCTTTGGCCATTCCTTTCAAATGCTTAAGCCGTTGCATTTGGTTTTTAGCTTAAAGCCTCTCCTTATATCGCCTTTGATCATATGCCTTTTTTAAGTTTTCATTTGATTTCTACTTTTTTGAAATGGATAGCTTTTCAGGTTTTTATCCATTTTTTCTTTTTCTTTTATTTTTTAGAACGGATGCCCTTTTAGGTTTTCACCTTTTTCTTTCTTTCTTTCTTTCTTTTAGGCATAATATTTTTTTACATTTTTCGAATTAACAGGATTTGGTAGAATTCTTTCATCTATCTCTGCCAATACTAATGCTCCTCTTGAAAATGTCTTTTGGGTAGCATAAGGCCCTTCTCAATTGGGTGCCCATTTACCCTGAGGTTCTTTTTTTCCTGGTAGAATTTTTCTCAATACCAATTCTCCCTCAAGGAATTTCCTAGGATGAATTTTTTATTATGCGCTTTCATTATTTTTTTTTTTTGGGTATGTCTGCCCATGTTGAATAGCTTTTAGCCTTTTTCTTCAATAAAGTTTAGCTGCTCATAACCATCTTAAACCCATTTGGCTTCTTCCATCTTAGCTTCTATTAACGAATAAGGCATTGCCTCAATTGAAGTGTGGATCAAAATTCTATAAGGCAAAAGGGCAAATGAGAGCTTCTTATGCCAATCTTTACAGGTCTCTACCATCTTCCCTACAATTCTCTTAATATTCTTATTAGCCACCTCGACAGCTCTGTATCTTTGGATAGATTATCACCAAATTATAACGAGAAATGTTAAGATGGGTGCACACCTCTATCACTAATTAATTATTCGAATTAGAGGCGTTATCCATTATAATTTTTTCAGGGATCCCAAATCAACAAATGATGTTGGTCCTAAAAAATTTTATCATCATCAACCTTGTTGCATTTGTATAAGAGGCTACTTTGATCCATTTGGTGAAGTAATTAATAGCCACCAAGATGAAGCGATAACAATTCGAAGCTACAAGGGTAATTGGTCTAACAACATCCATGCCATGGTGTGGTTATGACATGCAATGGCAAAAATGGTACATGGATCTTGCTAGCATAAACTCGATATTTATGACATTCCAAGCATATTTAATAAATCACCCTTCATAAGCATCCTGAAATAACCTGATCTCATGATTTACCTCACCATTTTATGTCATTCACATAGATACCATAAATCCCCTCATGCATTTTTTCTAATAGTTCAGTGCTTTGGGAGCATCAACATATCTTAGCAATAATTTGATCATAACTCTTCTTGTAAATAATCTCTCCATCCAAGACAAAATTCATTGCCAGGCTCCTTAAAGTTCTTTTGTTAGTCTCAAAGGTATTCTCCAGGTATACTTAACCCTTGAGATATCTTTTGATATCATGATATCATGAGAGAACATCTGTTTATCTTTCAACATTGCAACAGTACACAGGAGACTTGTATATGCTTATCTAAATTGGTGGTACCTCTTGCACCTCATTTACTTTAAACATTAAAGCTGAGATGACTAAAGCATTTTCCATTTGATTATCATTTCAAGTCAGATGATTAAATTCCACCTTCTTAAACTCTTCGAGCAATTCTAGAATTAACTTTCTATATTATCACATCCTTAAATCTTGAGTTTCCTATTCTTCGCGTAATAAATTACCAAGGTTGAGCCCCTATATACTTTCAATAATTGAGCTCTTTTCTCTATAGCTGTCTGAAGCCCCATGACACATGTTTCATATTCTGCTACATTGTTTGTACAGTAAAAGTCTAATCGTGCAATGAAAAGGTAATAGTTTTTTTCCAAAGATATCAAGATTGTCCTAATTTCATGGCCTAAAGCATTCAATGCTCCATTAAAATACATTTTCCATGTTAATTCTTTCGATGGCTCTTTTTCTTTTTTTACTAAAATATTCATTAAATTCTCATAAAAAAGTCAAAATTTAATGGCTGATAATCGTCATGTGCCTAGCTTGCTAGGAGTTCGGTAATAGCACTTCTTTTGACTGCCTTTTAACTTATATAAACCATATCATATTCTAATAGCAAGACTTGCCATCTAGCTATCCTTTTTTACCAAGCCAGTGCTTTGAATAGATATTTGATTAGGTCCATTTTGGTGATAAACTAGGTAGTGTGATACAGTATGTATTATTAGAGCTGTTTTATAGCCCAAACTAGGGCATAACATAGCTTTTCTATTAGAGAATAATTTATCTCATAGTGAAGGAATTTTTTTCTGAGGTAATAAATCATTTGCTCCTTCTTTCTTGTCTCATTTTACATCCTAGCATAGAACCCATAGATTTTTCAAACGCCAAAAAGTACAAAATCAAAGGTCATCTCAATACAAGTGGCACCAACATTGGCGAATTACAGAGATAATGCTTAACTTTTTCAAATCCTTCCTCCCATTCTTTATTCCATTCACCAGGGTTTTATTTTCACAAAAGCCAAAATATCATATTACATTAATCTTTGAGTTGGGATATGAATCTAGAAATTTAATTCAGTCTCTCAAAGAAACTGCGTACCTCTTTTGCATAGGCGATGATGGTAATTCTTGTATGGCTTTGATCTTATTCAGATCAACTATAATCCTTTTTTTACTCACAATAAAGCCTAATAATTTCCCTAATCTTATGCCAAAAGTGTATTTTGTCAGATTCCATTTCAATTGATACTTTCTCAGTCTTTTGAATAACTTTTATAAGTCCATGATGTGCCCCTCCTCCTGAGTTAACTACACAATCATGTTGCTGACATATACCTCTATCTCTTTCTGTATATCATGGAATAAAGTGACCACTACCCTCTAATAAGTTGCCCTAGTATTTTTTTTGTCCAAATAGCATTACCTTATAACAAAAAGTTCCCTATATTACGACAAATATGGTTTTTTCCATGTCCTCTGGCATCTTTTTTAGCTAGTTATATCTTGAAAATCCATCCATGAAAGAAAACAGATAATTCTTTGAAGCAGTATCAACCAAATTATCTATATAAGGAATAAGAAAATTATCCTTCACAGTCGCTCAATTTAGGTCTCGATAGTCTACACACACTCTGACTCTACCATCTTTTTTAAGAACTGGGACAATATTTGTAATCTATTCTAGGAATTTTACCCCTTAAAGAAATTTAGGCTCAAATTGTTTTTTTACATCTTTTTTTATTTTTGGAAGCATTTCTGGTTTTGTTCTTCTTAACTTTTACTGAACCGATCTGCATTCTAGTTTTAGAGGTAATTTATGGACTATAATTTTTGTATCCAACCTTGGCATGTGTTGGTAGGACCATGCGAAAACATCTCAAAATTCTTGAAGTAAACTTATTAATTCTTCCTAGTGATGGGTACAAAAGTAGTCCCTATTCTGGCTTCTTTTCTACTATCCTTGTTATCCCCTAAATTTATCACCTCTGTGGATTCTTCAAGGGGCATTATTTGTTCATCCTTTCTTTAGATTATTTTTAGCAGATCAAGTGGCAAAGTATGATCATTGACAACTTTTTTGAAATCGACCTTGTTCAAGCAAGCACCTTATTCAAAATCAACCTTTGAATCATGATTAGGATCATCCATTTCTCTTTGAGTAGGAAATCTATAAAGGTAAAAAGTGAAAAGAAAGAAATAGGCAAATAATTAATGTCATGATTTATGTACATGTATGTAAAAAGGAAAAGAAATTGGACATAGAGAAAAGATCACATGCATTTCATTCTATAAATGATAATTTGACATTTTAAGCTTTTACAGAAAGATTCCTAAATGACAAAATAAGTTCCTAATGTTACTTTAAAACAAACCTAAGCACTACAGTTCTCCTAGTATAAGTCTAATTTTACAAGATGTATCTAAGAGGATCGATCCAATAATCACTATTCTACTCTTCACTGTCTTCTCCAATGGTGACCACTGACCTTTCTCGAAAGCTTTGTTAACCACTAGAATAATTTTATTGGTTTCTCTTTTTTCAGCTTCTAGATTAACAACCCTTCCATAATAAAAAATTTCATCTAGTAAAAGGTAGAGGGTCAATTTCTGGCTTGGTTGTTGATGATGGATCGAACTAACTTTCTTCTTTAAGATCTGTTTTCAAATTTCTTTTTTTGACTCCACTCTAGCTTGAAGCCCAATCTATGCTTGTCATTTTTGCCAATGACTTTGATAGATCGATTGATCCCTTGCAAGCATTTCCCAAGTCTACTTTCAGCTCGAATTCTTTTCTCGATTGTAAGCTTAAAACCTATGCGGGTGCTCTTTGAAAGTCTAGGTTTTAGGATTTTAGACCTTCTATAACAAAAGTGGCACTGATAATTTAAAGAGGTCTGAAAGAGCGCTCTTCAATTTTAGCATTTGCTTAAACATAAGTGGCTTCAGTAGAAGTCATGGCCATGATGTCTTCTTCTCTGGATAGGCTAACGAATTTTTCATCAACTATGAATCTAACTTTTTTTTTGGTGCAAAAATGATAGGATGGCCCTAGTAGAATGAATCCATGGTCGTCCTAGCAAATAATTGTATGTTGGGACGATATCTATTACATGAAACTCAATCTCAAATCGACACAAGCCAATATCTAAAGTGATAAAAATAGTCCTCTTAATTTCTCTCTTAGTCCCATCCAATGCCTTGTAGCTACATGGCTATGCTTGGTTTGACTGACATTAACTAGCAAGTAAGACAATGTGATTAGAGACATTATGTTCAAAGTCGATCCATTATAAATGAGGATTTTAGGCAATATGGTTTCTTGACAGTGAGTTATGATGTGGAGAGCTTTAGTTAAAATGTTGCCCTCTAGTGGGATTCCATCATTACTAAATAAAACAAAATTGTCAAAAATGTTGTTGTTTACTAGGCGATCTAGCTTATTTATAGAGATATCTTGACCAACATAAGCCAGGTTGAGCATTTTCAACAAAGTATTCTGATGTGTTTCTGAGCTAAGCAATAAGGCTAGCAGAGAAATGTTTTTCAATTACTGTTTTAATTATTCTACTATACGATACTCATTATGTTTAATAAATTTAAGAAATTTAGCAGGCTTTTTTTCCTTTACTGATTCATGTACTTCTATAGGGATATCTTCGATAATAGCTACTTTTCCAAATATTTATCCTTTTGACTTCATTTTGGCATCGATTTCACTGATTTTTAAATCGTAAATATGACTACTTCACATCACATGGCTTACCTCAGTTATGTCAATAGCAACTAGTTGGCTTGTAACAACCTCTGAAGTTATCACCCCACCATCATATTTCTACAGTACCTGTTTGTTTGTTTGATATGGAAACAGAGTTGGTGCTTTGATAATGAGTCTAGGAGTAACTTTAATCTTACACGATGTTTTTTTTGGTTCATTGCAATGAATGATAAGAAGGCGACCATGCTGTAAGATGGCTATGATAATCCTTTACCAGCTTTGTTAACTGATTTTCCTTCTTTAAGCTAGCTTCTTCAAAGAACCTAAGTTCACCATTGCCCATCATTCTTTGGATTATGGCTAAAATGTCTGAGCAATTTTGCAACATATGTCCTAATGTCCTATGGAATTTGCTAGAGTTAGCACCATAATTAAATTGGCTCTTGATGTTTCCATGATCTTGATTAAAAATCTTGTCTTTAGTTAGGGTTGCCCAAACTTTTTCCATTAGAGTTCTAACTTTTTGGATCTTTAACTTCCATCACTATGTTTGTTCAGCAATCAAGCGTTAATCCCAGGCTCAGGATGATCAGGTAAGGGGTTTGTAGCCGCATTAGGTGCTAGGGCATTAACAAATCAAAAAGTGCCTCTCTCGAGTAGACTTTAGACCTTTTGTTTAAAGGCCATACAATTTTTTATTAAGTGACCTACTATTCCATGATACTCACAATGTAGATTTAGGTTATACCAACTATGATAATTACCCTCATATGGTTTGGAAAGGATTAGAGCCACTAATCGTGCCTCAAAAAGTTTATCAAACATTTCCTTAAAAGAGTAAAAAAAGGGTTCATAACAAGGTCTAAGTTGGTTGATTCTTTAGGCTGGTTGATTAACATTGGATCTTAGTTTGTTTTGTGAATAAGGGTTCAAAATGGTGGTCTAGGGTGATGTTAAGGTAGGAGCTCTAGGTATGTTAAGAGAGTAGGTATTTTGGTTGCTACCTTTGGTTTTGGTAATACGAATGAGGTCCTTGATAATATGGTTAACTAGTATAGTTAACTGACAAAGCCTCTTCTTTTTTCCTTTCTGGCCATGGCTATTTTCTAGTAAAAGACTCTTCAATCATGATTTTACTAAACTTTACAGCTATCTTAATCATCTCTCTAGTAAAAACAATATCAGCAAAATTCTGGTTGCATTCCCCATTAATTTCTTATAATAGAAGGACGCAAAGTGCTTACGAATAGCATCGTGGCTTCTTTCTCAATCAAGGGAGGCTGAACCTAAGAGGCCGTATCTCTCTATTTTTGTGCATACACCTTAAAAGATTCTATAGACTTCTTTGTTAGTCTATTAGGCACCCATTTAGCTATATGTTTATATTATTGAAGAAATGCATTGGCTAAGTCAGTCCAACATTGAATTTGAATACGGTTCAAATTATTGTACTAGCTTAGCACAAATCCAAGTAAGCTCTCTTAAAAATAATGAATCAAAAGCTTGTTATTTTGGGCATAACCAGCCATCTTCTTGATGAACATTTTAATGTGTGCTTGAGGGGAAGTGGTGCCTTTATACTTTCTAAACTTGTGCATTTTAAATTTTGGTAAGAGGATTAAATCTGGTATTAGATTAAGGTCATTAATGTCCACATTGCTATATAGTTTAGCCCATTCAATGGCTTTTAGTCTTCTCTCAAAAAGTTGTAATTTACCTTTCTCCATCTCTATTTTCGCTATCTCTTTACCCTTCAATTTATGCTTTTCCTCTTCATCAATATTAAGGCCTACTGATTTATCTTAGGCGACCATAGTTTTTCTATTTGCCCCTTGCGAAAGGGCATTAGGGTTAATGACGATGATTGGCGGATTAGTAGCTGGAACATTTTGCTATAGATTTTGGATTTAGCTAGCTGTGCATTTTGAGCATTAGTTATTTGCTCATCAACTGGTACCCTCGAATTCCCCAACAAGAGTAATAGTATTTATCTGTGGCTGTTGACAACTGGTTCCCTTGCCATTAACAACTCCATTATCCTTGTGATCTGAGCTTGTAGTTTTTCTTACCTTTTCAACATGGCCATATAGGCCTATCGATGACTTTTTTTTAATCTTTTCGATCTTGCCAAGTGATCCTCAGCTATTCTTCTTGCTCTAAATCTAGTATGGTATCAATAAGCGAGTAGTGGTTAAGTTGATCTTTCTGAGTTTAAATGTTGAAACCTTAAGAATTCTAAATTTCTTTGAGTTAATTAACTTTTACTTATGAACTAATAAAATTAATAATCATGTATGTACATATTTATGTACATGTATGTATATATGTATGTATGGTATAAGTATATGAATGCACTTGCAAGGAAACTTGCTTTAACTAAAGATTCCAAAATAAAAAGTTTTCCATTAACTTTATGACAAATTACATATTCACATTATTGATCATATAGGGATTACATCTAAAAAAAATTCCTAACTTAATCGTATTATCTCTAAGCCTCATCCAAAAATTAAAATACAACATGCACGTATTGTCCTACAGGATTAATTTGCATATGTAAGTCTCTAATCCTCTCCACCATTTTCCTTGCTTGATAATAGCTGAGTGGATCTATTTGTAAGATGATCTATGTACATTTGTTAGCCAAAAGAATGAGCTACGCATCACCTACCGTTATCTTCAGTCCGTCCTAGTCTATCAGCCCAATAAGCATCCAAATCACAGTAGGCTTACACCAAGGCACAAATATAATCTCTCTTATGCTATAATTCCAGTCATATTTCTGCAATAGTTATCGAAGACCCTGTCTTTCCTTAAGTAGTTGAGATACCCTTCGATGCTCTTGATCTAGGGCAGCTTGGAGTCATTCATTCTTTTCAATAAACTTTTTTAATTAGAGACATGTATCATCATGCTTTCTTCTTTCTCTTTTAAAAATAGCTTGCCTAGCTTATCCTTTCAAAGCTTTAGCCTTCCATACTTCTAACTTTTCACTAAGTTCGTGCATCTTTTCCTTCATCCCCTTAGCAGTGCTGCTGGAACTCCAGATATCTTGACAAGTTTCATTTTCTTATTCTGTTTAACCTAGTCATTCTTTATTAGATTGTACTTTTCTTTCAGTTTTTTTACTTTTTTTGCTTTTGCTTTCATCTTTATTCGTAAATAGGCCACTTCCTTTTGGAGCTGATGATTGTTGTCACTTTTTTTTTCGTTCCCTACAGCTTCTTCTTTAATCAAATTAATTTCGGATGGCATGATAAGCCCTAATTAAATAGATATTCAAGGAATGCTTCCATCTAAGCCAAGAATGATTATGTTACAACCTCGAACACTCCTCCAAGCATCATACTCTAGAGTGTTCTTATCTGTGTATGAATGTAATCCTGACTCATACCTCTCTCTCAAGTGTAAAGCAGCTATCTAAAGTAACTTTCTATAATCCTTACCCTGATATTCTAAGTCAACACTAGCCAAATTTGAAGTCATGAGGATGAATTGCTATGATCTATATTGTCTTCAGACCAATAATGATGCCTAACCCATGATACTCCATATACTGAGTAAAAGCACATAAAGCAAATTACCACATCGATGCACAAAGCGTTTCAGTGAAAAACATATCTTCCAAGTTATATTAGTAGAAGCCAATTTCTTAAACATTTTAACCCATTGTTTCTTTGTTCCGATTTAGGCCATTCTTTTTTTATGAATTTTTAAGAAAAAGACATAATGTGGGAAGTAGGGTTTAACTTTAGCTGCCCTTTTTCCCAAAAAATGATTTTAAGCCCAGATATATAATAAAAGAGTGCTTCCAAAGAATCTCCCTTGACCCTATTTTCAGCACGTATTGAGTGCTCAAATCATCTTGGCTATAATTGCTGGAGCCAGGTGCATGTTTCTTTTTAACTAGTTAAATAAATCCACTACTGTCGTTTAAAAATGTCCTACCGCTCTTGGGAAGAAAACAATCCTATATATAGCAAGAGAAAATATATCTAGAGCTTTCTTAGTGTCGGATTGCTCTTGGATTACGCTTTTTGTAGTAGATAGGTCTCGTCTCCGAAGGCCCAAGCCTAAGAAAAGCTAACATCTCTTTCATAGTCAAAGCCATGTCATGTTGATTGAATGAAAACCATAGAAATGATGGATCCCAAAACTCAATCAGAGTCCTGACTAACTGTTCATCCATGTGTATTTTAAGCAAGAAAGCTATCTGTCCATACTTTTTTGTAAATCGAGTTTGCTTCATTCCCCTATAATCTTATATTTTGACTAACTTTCCCAAATTATTCTGGTGAAGGTCTAAATGTGTGATCTTTGGCAACTTAGACACAAAAAATTTCGATATACAGTCCTTGTCCTTTTTTGAGTTGAATTTAGACTCAGAATAGACCTCTTCAAATTCCATGGAAATAATAACTGCATGTACTGGTTCTACCATAAAGTTAAATAAAATTTGATCTAAGTTGGAATTCCTTTTAAAGCAAAGTGTTCTTGTATGCATATAAGGAAAAAATGCATCAAAAAAATGAAAAAAATAAAGTAGTATCATTAAAAATATTCAATACAAATAAATTTTAAAACAATGAAATTCACAAATTATTCAAATAAAGTATAAATAAATTTCAAAGCAATGAAAATCATAAATTATTCAAACAAGATATCAAAATGATCCAAATAAAAGTATGAAAATATAGGGAAAGAGATAACTTTATCCCTTTATGTGTCCTTAATTTTGGTGACACCTAAAATCACACATGGCTTTGGCTAAAAGGTTAGTATGTTCCAATATATATGGTTTAGGTCAAACCACTACTTAGGTTCTTGAATTCCTCGAGCCCAGAAAGGACTAAGGACTAACAAGTACCCTATCCTTATTCATCGTGAATTTATGTTGGAATAGGTTTAATTCTAGTGGACGTGTCTTTCATGCACGTAACGAGGCTAATATCTCGAGCTGACATAGGAATCTACACCCTGTAAGCTTTTCGCTAGCTAGACAAAGGCTAACACCTCAGAAAGAAAAGCTACTTCACCCCTTCCTAAAATATTGGATACCTATGCCCCTTCCATATCTAATAGAGGAAAAACTACTACACAATGTGGATAGTGTGGGGAAAAGGACAAATTTACCTTTCTATGACACAACATTAAAAATAAAATCCCCAATCCTAATCCCAAAAAGGCAAAAAAAAAAAGAAGACAAAAAGATTAGTGCAAAATAAATATTAGTGAAGAAAAAAATTCTTAGAAAGGAATTTAAAATTACATATCAATTAAAACTTAGTTAACATGTAATTAATTTTATGCCTGACTCTCAAACCTATACCCAATAGAGTTACCAGAATGTCACAATGTGGCTCGAATATGAATTGTAGCCAAGCCCGACTTAAGTTCTTAAACTTAGAGAACCATTTGAACAAGCTTAAATCCTTTATCTAGTTCGACCATGGTGGAATTTGGGTGAGTTTGAGTGGGCTTTGCCTAATTAATACTTAAATGATGAAAACTAGATGAATTAAGTTGAGTTAAACTTAGGTAAGCTGAAATTTATGCTTAATTAAATGAATTTAGAAGCTTAATTGTTCAATTGATGAGCTCAAATGTTGAAGGCATGTTTTGAATGTTAATCATGATGATTGAATTTAGTCAAGCTCTTTTTCTTGTGTTTGATTGATAACTGATGAGAATTTGATGAGAAATTGACATTTAGATGAGCACATAGATTCAGCTAAGGTGAATTTTGTAGTTAGAATAGTTTTTATGGATGACTAGTTTCTAGAACTATAGGTTAGTATTCTATATGTTTGATAATGCATGTTAGAGTGCTTGAGATGTGTAAAACCTTATTTTCTCTAGATATATCCCATAAGCACCAATTTTGGTTCACTTAATCAATAGGTGAGTCAAGGCTTGGTTGTGTTTAATAAGCTCTTTATGAGTAACTTGGGGATATTAAATAAAATAGCTTAGTTTAAAGCCAATTGGGAGAAAATAAAAATATTTTCTAAGTGAAAAAAACATGTTTTACTGAGTCTAAACTTGGTGAGCTTTACTATGAGTGATTAGGTAATGTTTAGGTGAGTCAAATCATGTTGTCTAAAGTCACTTTGTTTGCTAGTTACAACACACAAGTGAGTGGCATTGGTATGCTATTCACTTGCTTGGAATAAATAACAGTGAATAAAAATGGTAAAAGCAGAAATGTTTGCATGACTCTATAGCACATTGCCAATGTCAGAAAATATAGTTCTAGGTCTTAGCACTTAGAAGTCGTTGTTTCCTCGTATATGACATTTATAAATTCTATTTGGTCTTGTTGCTAGATGTTTGAACGTCTAGAAACATATTTTAAAAATTTCATGAAAGGCTTTATGATAAGAAGTCGCATCAGAGCTACTATTGAAGTCCAGCATGTTGAACTCATAAAAAAGATATATTTTCATTAGGTTATACCCTTAAGAATTTTGTTTGAATTTTTCCTATAATCCAAATTGATTAGGCTTCATAACAGGCTTTCGAAACACTTGATTTCATGATCAAACAAATACAAAAAAATTTTGAAACTTGAGTTATTCGCATGGCTCTATTTTAACCTGATCAATATTATGAACTATATTTGATGAGGATAATCATTTTTGCATATTTTTATCATGTTTTTATGCAATAGTTTCCAATAAAAAATTTATGTTACAGCTAAAATGATTTTCTAGCATTTTTTGAAATTTTTTGGTTGAAGTATAGTGATTAAGCATTCATTAGAATTTGGTTTGGTGATCTTATGTGATGAGGACATCTTAAAATAAATTCGGAGAGCTTGAAAAGTCAAATTTGTCTTTATTTTGGTTCTTTCAAGATTTGGAGTCATGTTTAGTGTGTCCATAGATCTAGGTGTGTCCTATAAAAAGTTCCTAATGGCTCACATTAAAGCTTCCAATTTGAATTAAATAAAGTTGATTTTCAATATTATTTTCACAGTTATGATTTCTTCAATTTAGTCCAAGTGTATTTTTTTTTTGGTTATTTATTTTTAATGATGTCAAAATTGATAAAAAATAATAGTGAACATGAAGTCTATTGTAAGCATTTTTGGAATCAAATGGTTTTATGGAAATTTTCATTTATAAATTATTTTTGCTCTAAAGTAGTTGTAAACTCCAGCTAGTCCTAATAAGAGTATCAAGATACATTTTTAGTGATACTAGCTTTACTTTGGTTAATAAAAGGGGGATTATGATTGAATACATATGGTTAAAATTGGAAAAAAAAAAACCAAATTAGGATACGTGATTTATTGGTACTAACTATTAGGAATCTTGCGATGGATTAAGTCCTTACTTATAGTGTAATCAACTTTCGAGCCTAACTTTATAGACTTGTGGTAAATATAGGTTGTAAAATTGTTCCTTTAGAGTTTAGTAACTCTTTAGTGAATGGTTTTAATAGGTGACCGATCACACCTAGCCAAAAAAGATCGACGATGACTTCTTAACCTAGTCACTCTAATATTTTGGTGTGAGAGGTTTATATGAACAATTCATCTGACTAGCTGGGGCCCTATGATGATTGAAAGGTTGTTTTGATATGTTAAGATTCGTATCTCAATATATTATGACAAAAGAAACAAATTAATAATAAAATTATTGCTATTAGATCTAATCGAGTAAGAGAATATTTAAGTCAAGAATCCTCAGGTCATTTGATAGAAAATGGTATTCCATTACAATGGACTCCATTTAGAACACCATAACACAATGGAGTGTCTAAGAAGAGAAACTGAACCTTGTAGGACAAGGTTTGTTCTATGATGTCTAAGGCAGAGCTTTTGATATCCCTTTAGGGATACCTTAGCAACCATTGCCTATCTTCTAAATAAAGTTCTAACCAAATCCATGGATAAGACACTACATGAGATGTGGTATGATAAAAGACTGATCTTGTCTCATCTTAAGTTTTAAGGCTGCCCCACTTACGTAAAAAAAAACAATGTCAGAGAGCTTGAAGCTGAGTCAAATAAATGTAAATTTATGGGTACCCTAAAGAAACTTATGGTTATTACTTTTACAACCTGACTGATCAAAAGTAGTTATTTCAAAACACGTCTTCTTCTCGAAGAAAGTGTTTCTACTAGAAGACTATAGTGGAGTAAAATTGATCTTGAAAAAGCTCTAGAGCCATAAATAAATGTTCCGATGGAACCAAAGTTAAGGGATAAAGCTTAAGACGTTCCATCCAACACTCAAAAAACATAAGAACTTTGACGATCTGGTAAAATCAGGCAACCTCCTAAGAGATATGGATTTTTCATGGATAAAAATGGCTTGCTTAGTGATACTAAACCTACCACTTATGAGGAAGCAATGTCTGATATTGATTCTGAGAAATGGCTTAATGCCATGAAATCCAAGATAAATGCCAAGGATGTTAACCAAGTATTGACTTTGGTTAACCTATCTGAAGGGATAGAGCACATAAGCTACAAATAGGTCTTTAAAAGAAGGACTGATGCAAATGGCAACATGCGAACGTATAAGGCCAGACTGGTAGTGAAGTTAAAGGCATTCATTATGAGGAAACCTTTTCACTAGTTGCCTTGGTAAAATCCATTCGAATATTGCTTGCAATAACTACATATTACAATTATGAGATATGGGAAATGGATGTAAAAACTACATTTTTTAATGGGAATTTGCAAGAGGAAGTGTATATGACATAACCTAATGGTTTTATATCTAAGTTTAATATAAATTAAGTATATGAGTTAAAAAAATCCATTTATGGATTCGAGGAGTTGGAATATCAGATTCAATGAAGCAAGTAGAGAATTTGGCTTCAAAAAGAATCCTGATTATCCATGTTTTATAAAAAGATAAATGGTAGGTGATCATTTTCTTGTTGTTATTGGTAGATGACATATGGCTTATGGGAAATAACATACCAATGCCGTAGACCACTAAGGTCTTGTTATCAAGATAGTTCTCCATGAAGGATTTAGAAGAAGATACATTAATTATAGGAATTAAGATCTATAAAGATAGATCAAAATACATGCTTAGCATATCCCAATCTTTGTACATAGACAAGATTTAAAAAACGTTTATGATGGAAAACTCTAAGAGAGGAAACTTGCCTATGGTGTATGGAATATACTACTCAAAAGAGATACGTCCTAAGACATCACATGAAAGGACACAAATGGATGACATTCCATATGCATCAACAGTTGGATCCATCATGTATGCCATGCTATGTACTAAACTGGATGTATCATATGCTTTAAGTTTCATAAGCAGATATCGAAGCAACCCTGGTGAAGGTCACTGGACTGCTATGAAAACTTTCAAAGTACTTACAAAGGATTGAGGATATATTTCTCATTTATGGATGGGCTGAGCTCCGAGTTAAAAGCTACACTGCTGCTAGATTTTAATTAGATTCGGATGACTACAAGTCACAAAACTATTATGGATTTACCCTCAATAAAGCTATAGTCAATTAGAAAAGTTCTAAAAAGGCAACAACTATAGATTCAACAAGAAGCCAAATATATCTCCATATGTGAGGCAGCGAAGGAGGCAGTTTGGATGAAAAAGTTCATCATTAAACTTGGAGTGGTTCCAAGCATTATTGATCCAGTACCCTTTTATTATGATAACAATAGAGCCACAACGCAAGCAAAGGAACCACGAACTCATCATAAATCTAAACATGTGTGCAACAACATCATGTCATTAGAGATATCATAGAGAGATGTAACATTAGTATGGAACAAGTATTTACTGAGGATAATGTTGTTGATTCTTTCACTAAGGTTCTACCTTAGCAAAAACATGGTCATCGTATGGAGAGCATGGGGCTTAAACATATAAGCAATTGGCTTTTGTGCTAATGGGAGACGGTTAGTGTAAGCCCTACAAGCCAATCATTATAGTTTGTAAAGAGCTAGTATTTAGTGATTTCATATATATAAACATTATATTTTATTAATGTAATTAAGGTATTTTTTAATCTATAAGATTTTTTTTCAATAATTGTTGCAAAAACCTTATAAAGATATTTTGACACCTAATTTTATCCAGGCCCTTTTATTCTCAATCCAAAAATATTCGAAACCAAGAATTTAACGGTCGCTCCTTAAAGGTTAAAGACCTATTTGTTGTGTTTAAATGCTCGCATGTGATAGAAAAATCATTTCTAGGGTTGTAGGAAACAAATCTTTGATAAAACATGAATATCAAGGTAAAAAATTAGCTTTTAATTTTATTCTTTTGAAATATTGAAATTGTTTCTGCAGATGTTATCACAGTCAAATTTCTCATTTTTAGGTATTTTTTCTTACATTTGTAAACTTGGCCATCGTATATTTTTATTAACACTCTTGCAGTATTTATGCTGATACTCTCTTTGAAAAATAAAAAATATTCAAAAAAGATTTTGTATTGCCAATTTTGGGAGTTAAATTTAAACTTTTCATAATACTGTGAGTATCATACTCGTGAAATTTTTCTCAGTAAAAATTATTCCAAATTTTAGATTTTTACCTTTATTATTTTTATAAATAAATATTTTCATTAATTTCTTGGATAAAATTCATTTTTATAAAATTTGAATATATTTTTGAAAATTTTCAGTTTACAAGATGTAGAGTTATTCATAAGTTTTTTCAGAGGATTTTTTGGAGTTTATAATTTTTAAAATACTTCAAATATTTTCATTAGATTTATATTAAATTAGTTTTTCAAAATTTATTTTATTTTATGAGTTTTTCATTTTTTTTCAAATGGTAATTTTCTTCCCAAAAAGTTTTTGCTCGTAAAATTTTACAAGCACGAAACGTTTAATTTCCTTTTTCTTGCATATAAATTTTTTTTAAAATTTTCTTTTTGAATTTTATATGAAATTTTGTTAAATTTATTTTTAATTGGCTGAATTTTACTTTTTCCATTTCATGGGACTTAAAACCTATAAATTTTTTAATGGGCCCGATAAGCCCATTAATTTTTTCAAAAAGCCCAATGAGCCTATTTTTGTTTTTTAACATGTCCAAGAAGCGTATTTTGATTAAATTTTTAATTAAATTTGATATTTGAAATTTATTTCTTTGAATACATAATTTTTAACTTGTTATAATTTAGTCCCTATAATGTATTTTATGTTCAAATTAAATTATCGCTTTCATATTTTTAGAGTTTGATGATGTCATGCAGGATGCAATCCATCAAATGACAAAAATAACTAATTTAAATCAAATCTAAATCTAAAAAATAAATAAATAATAAAATTCTAGAGATTTCTAGGATTCATTTGGCCAAGGGAATTTTCTTCCGCCCTTGGCTGACTTCCATCCCCTATTTATAGGGGATGGTTTCATCATTTTGAGATATTTAGATTTTAGGAAGAAAAATAGTAAAATTCCTAAATTTTCAAGCTTTTTTCAAGGTATTTTACTTGTAAAAATTTTAATTTTTGTTCACTTCTTCCTTTTTGTCAGCCAAAATCATGCTTGTGCTTATGGATTTTAATCCATGTTGAAAGGCCAAGTATGATGGATATGATCAAAATTTCTTGATTTTGTTGTTAACTTTTATTTTCGCTAGAAATAGTTTGATTTTCATTGAGATTATTTATGTTTATTGGTAGATGTATTGTTGTTTTCATATATATATATATATATATATATTATTTTTCTTGATATTTTCATGTTGATTTATATTGACTTATTCATTATTTATTATGTTTTTATGCTTATTTATGCTTGGTAAAATTCAAACATATATGTATACTAATAGTCATAAAAATATGTGATGAAAAAAATCATTTTTTTGTTGAAATATCATGCTAACCAAATCATGTATAGGCTTGCTTGTGATGTTTTTTATTTTTTAGCCTATTTTGTAAATATGAAAACTTTAGGGACTAAATTGCAAAAATAAAAAAATTTTGTTTCAAAGCCATCTACACTTGGTTGATTGCTTCTTGATACTTGTGAAACTGTTTTCCTATTTATCCCAAAATATATGAATATTTTTTATGCATTTTTTTATTATTTTAGGCCCATTTTGTAATTTTAAAAAATTTAAAGACTTATTTGCAAAGTTACAAAATTTTTGTTCTAAGGCTATAGGTGCTTGGCAAAATTTATTTTGTGATTTTTTTATATAATTTTCATGATTTTTTGTGACAAATTTTAGGTTTAATTATATGTTTATTTTGTGCAATGACTAAATTGCAAAATTAAAAAATTTAGGGATCATTTAGAAAAACTTTGCATTTTAGGGTTGATATGATATTTTTGACATTTTAAAAATATTTCTAGCATTCCTCCAGTTCTCCAGAGTGGTGTAGAAATTATTAAAATTTTTGGTATTCCTCTGGTTTTTTGATAAGGGTATAAAATGTAATTTTGAAAAGATTAAAGACCTATTAGCAATTTTTGCATTTTAGGCCAATCTTGATATCTAAGTTGCCCATGGAGGTTATAATTGTCATTTTATATCATTTTCAAGTCCTCTAGGTTATTGGGATACTTATAGGTCAAAGGTACACTTTAGGGGTATTTTGGTAATTTTTTTAGAATCGAGTCTTTTATGATTACCCAAATACATATATGCCAAAGGTGCATAAAAAGGATAGGTTCATCTTTTATAGAGTTGTTGAGTCTTTTAGGCTTATTGAGATACTTTTACGCCAAAGGTAGACCTTAGGGATATTTTAGTAATTTATATTAAAACCAAGTCCTATGTGATCATTGAGATACTTATATGTCGGAGGTGTATAGTAGGAATAGGTTTATTCATCTATAAAGTTGTAAAATCATTTAGGGTATCAGAATACTTATATGTGAAAGGTACTCCTTAGGACATTCCATCAATTTATTTTAGAATTGAGTCCTTTAAGGTCACTAGGATACTTTTACGTCGACAGTGTACTTTAGGGGGACATATTGCTCATTTCGACCATATTAGAATCCTTGGATTCGAGTTTAGTACTTTTTTGTCTAAATCAGGTCTTAGGGAATTTTTATATTATTATTTTAAATAAATTGGAACTTTTGCAAATCAAGGTAATGTCTCTGGTGTTAAAATAGTACAAAAATTTATCCTAGCATATGAGAGAGCTTTTACTGATTATTTTAATAATGATATATCCTTTTTAAAAAATGAAAATAAGGATTTTTCAAAGTTTCATAAAATAAAACTTTTTGTATTCCTCTAGTCCTTTAGTAGGGTACAAAAAGATATATTAATTTCTTAAAACCTTTCGTATTCCAATGGCTCTCTAGCAAGGTATGAAAGAAAATGATAAAAATCTTTGTGTTATTCAGGTTTTCCAGAAGGGTGCAAAAAATATTTTGATTTTCAAAAATATTAAAAAACCAATTTTCTCACATGGAATAATAAATTTGTTTCATAAAATTTTATTTTTATATATAAGAATTATAATTAAATATCGAATATTGAAATTGAATAAAAATCAAATTTTATGTTAACACATGATTAATAGGCACTGATTGTCAGGTAACACGAGAATGGTGATCCTTACTTGTGATTGTAACCGACTCTCAGATCCTTTCATGTGAACTCTAGATTGTTGCACATCTCAAAGTTTGTTTTTATGGGTTTCATAACCCTAGAAATACAACTCCGATAAGTGACCAATTTCACCTAGTTAAAACAAATTGGTGGCAACTCTAGAAAAAATGGTCGTTCGTAAAAGTTAAGTTAAGTGAGCAATTCATCTCGATAACTAAATCTCCAGACACAAAAAAATAATGATAAAAAATAATAATGATATATGGCCCCTAGAAAAAGAATAATGATATGTAAATATATATATATATATAAGAACAAGGGGTATAACCACCATTTTAAGTCGGGCTAGTCAGGATTCATATCTGGGCCATGTTGCGACAAGATAAAGTCCATGAAACACATTAGCCTTGCAAAGGAATTGTAACAGGTTATAACTATGGGGTTTTTATGCATCAAAGTTGTATTTCTAAAATGTTTCTGCTCATCTTATTGTCAAGGCTGGGCATTGATAATACACAAAGACTAAGCTTCCATGCATATGATGCATGCAACTAATCTCATAAGTTGAAGTATAAAAATACTTAGGGACATCATATTAATGCTTGTTATGGTAACAAGTTTACTGAACATAACCCGCTATGAGAGTTACATTTAATATTTCACTCAAGTGTCTGTAGAAATACTCTCATGTGTCAGTAGTGTAAGTGATTCTTAGACTTGTGACACCAATTCATCTTGTCCATGAATTATCATACTTAGATATCATCATGAACAGGTCCATAATGGATGGTACCAAAATAAAGGTGGTTTTAGGTATAATGTGAAGCATACTGAAGATGGATGAGTGGTCCAAAGAAGATTCATCACCTCAAGTGACTTAAGGGGACATATCTCATATGTACTTAGCCTGTGTTAACTTAAAGACCTTGGCCAAGGCAATACTGGTTATAAAGTCAACACATAAGGGTTGCATACTACTATGGAATTGGCTAAGAGTAGACACTGAACCATGCTCTTGCCAATTCTAAGATATATGATAAAATGATTGAATTACATTGAGATATTGAACAATGAAGGGCTTGTCAATCCCATATTGACACTCCCTGCATATTAGGTTGCATGGCTCATTACTAAATGCTAATAGTGGTCTATAAATATAAATATTCTTAACTTGGTATCTTTATATTTATTAGTAACATGATGGAGGCCAAATAGTTCTCACACATAGGAGTGATTAGTAGAAATTAAATTGAGACTGGGCTAATATGTCTAGTATAAGTAATGGTTACTTAGGCTTAATTTGAATGAGTTCACAAAGGCCAAAGGCAAAATTATAATCTTTTCGAAATTAAAATTTTAAACCCTAGATGTATTTCACCTATGTTTGCCATCCCATATAAAAAAGAGAGACTAAGAAAATCAGCTAAGAAGACTAAGAAAAGGGTTGGGCGACATCCTTCTATAAACCTTGTGGAAGATTGTGCAAGCCCCCTAAAAGTAAAAAGAAAGTGGGTTTTCTTCTTCAGTTTGATTATAGAATCAAGGTCTTCTAAGTGCAAGGGAAGGTTTATTGAAACCTAAGCTGCTAGCAACACTCTCAGCAACAAAGTATATTCCTCATTGAAGCTTTCCAGGTCACCTATGTCGATAACCATTAAAGATTGGATGCTTGGATAGCTTTAGTTTACGACAACCGAGCTCGGTGGTTGACAATTTATGATTATAAAATTTTCATCATTGGGTTGTTCAAACCCCGATTTGAAGCATGATTACTTCTAGATCTATTTATGGTTGATTAGATAGATCAGATTATTCCAAACATACGAGCTGATGCTTAAAAGAAATCTCGATATTGTTTGTTTCTTTAATTTCGTTGCACATGTATGATTAAATTTAACTAAAAAAGTTTTATTGCTTAAGCATGAAGTCAAGATTTTCAGCACCATTATCTTAGGACCATGATAAGGATCAGTTACCTTGTAACTAATAATATCCTCTAGGAGTTATAATATGATAAGGATTAATTACCTTGTAACTGATAATATCCTCTAGGAGTTGTAATATGATAAGGATCAGTAACTGATAATATCCTCTAGGAGTTATCCTCTAAGAGTTACAAATTTTTATAGTATAAATAGGGGTTATTCCATCGTGTTCAGCAGCAAAAAATAACAAATTCTCTTCTTTTCAATTGAGAGTAATTTCTCTCTTCTAATTTCTGTGCTAGACCATGTGGGTAGTTTCATATCAATGTATAGTTATTAGAATTATTTTAATGAGTTCATCAGAAAACCAGGTCTCAAGGTTGTGTGGGAACTTTCATGTTGATACATGTCCATTCGGGTCATTTAGATAATAGTACCTTGAAACGAGTCTCCAGGGTTATGTGCGAACTTTCATGTTGATACAATTCATTAGGTCATTTAGGTAATATAACTTAAAACCAAGTCCTTAGGGTCATGTGGGAACTCTGATGTCGATACATGTCCAATTGGGTTATTAGGTAATAGTACCTTAAAATAGAGTCACTAGGGTCATGTGAAAGCTTTCATGTCTATTATAGTTATTTAGGTAATAGTATCTTAAAACTAAGTCTTTATGGTCATGTGGAAACTTTCATGCTAATGCATGCCCTTTTGAGTCATTTAGGTCATATAATGCTAAATATCAAGATCGTTTTATCAAACACATGTTTTCTAAACCCGAAACAGTCGTCGAGTTAAAATTTTCACGGATTTCTTCTGGTCTATGAGTGGGATTTTATCAATTATTTCAACATCAAGATATCATCTTCAAAAGAAGAGAATCAAAATTTTCAAATTTCTTAAGAAATAAAACTTTTGTATTTCTTTAGGTTCTTTGAAGGAATGTGGAAAATATTTTAATTTTTTAAATTAATTGAAAGTCTATTTACTGGAAATTGGAATAATAATATTAATTTTAAATAATTGTAAAAATGAAAATTATGATTAAATACAAAAAAAATAAATCAATTTTAATCGAGTTTTGGGGTAACACATAATTAATAGATATCAATTTTCGGACATCGCATAGAGGACAAGTCTCACTTTGCACGTAACTAATTTTGCACGTAACTAACTCTGTAACCCTTTTTATATGATCTATGGTTAATATACGTAGATCTCGGAGTTTGTTTTCAAAGGTTTCGTAACCCTCAAAAGATGAACTTTAGTAAGTGATCAATCTCACTTAGTCCCTACGACTCAAAGTCAATAAGCTATTATGAAATGATTATTTAGAGTTAAATTAGATGTGTGATTCATTCCAACAACTAAGTCTAGTCCTGACAAAAAAAAAAAAAAACTATCATTCTAAGTTCGACATGTCAAATTCTCGCTCAAAACGTTACCACATACAATACAAACAATCAATCATAATCAATTATAATCTCATAAATCAAATAAACTGAAATCCAAACAAATTTTTGAGTCTCTTGCTCATTTTCAATCTCTAACCAAACATGCCTGCGAGCATTCTTATTTGGACTAAACAAAATCTCAAACCAAATAATACGCAAACTTGTAAAATCACACAACTCTATTTATATTTTTCTCGTGAATCTTACCCTAGTATCCTATTTATTTATATCGCACTAATTTGATCACCGAGAATTAATGGGTTTGCATATATGAAGATTTTTTTTTCCTTTGGAATGCTCCAATATATTTTTATTTATAGGTTGAATCAAGTCGTAGGATTAAAATTTTTTTATTTTTATTTAGGTTCAGATCAAATCAATCCAAAATTTTAAATTACTATTTAAGAGATATTAAAATATTATTTTTATATTAATATTAATATTTTATAAATAAATTTTAATAAAAATATTTTTTATTAACTAACAATAATTCAAACAAGATCGAATGGATCAAAACTAAAAATTTTATATTCTGGCCGAGCCTGTCAACTTTGGCAGATCTATGCTCTAGGTGATAATAAACACCAAAGTAATTAAATAAATTTGAGGCATGCAAATGCAAACTCCATTGTTCCTCATTGTGCTTGTAAATAATTATCACGAGTCTATGAAAGTTTGGCAGTAACCCCTTCTCTCTACTTATGAGATTATTGAACAGACCAAGAACAAAGTGTCTCCTTAGGCATTAAAAAAAAATGTAAATGAGCAGCTAGGGAAAGGCTGAATTATAGGATCATGCGCAAAGCAACCGCACGCGCACTGACTCACTGCCCTCAGCCCCAGGCCCCCTGTCTCGCAGCCTCGGCAGTGGCTCCTCTTCTTCGTTTCTGCAGAAACAAAAGAAAATAAATAAATAATCATGTTTCTCCACAACAAATGCGTATTCAAATCAATTTTATTTCTAGGTATATGATCAATAATTTATGTCTAATATTTTAATGAATGTTTTTGGTTCTTTAGGGAAACTGAGTCACTCTCTTTTCTCGATAAATTTGTCTTTCCTTCTCTTCACTCTTTTCCTTGGATCTTACCATTTCCCTTTCCATCATTCCCTTTCCTGTCATCGATTTGCATTTTTTATTGTTATTTCTTGTTCTGTCATTATATTTTTTTTTTAATAAGTTGTTCAAGCAACATTCTTAGGACTTTGGACAGCTTGCTTCACTACTATCGGCATGTCCATATTCAGGCATCGATCACATACTTAGCTGCCATTAGTGGGACCCGATTTGTAATTTATTGTTTTTACGCCATTCCATTACCACAAGGCTTGCCATGCCTAAAAGGGGTCAGTGGACTACTAGGTTCTTGAAAAGACTGAAAGAATATAATATTATTTTTTTCAATTTAATTAATATTTGTTCCCGAAACAAAATCCTATTTAGCACTGTGTCACTCACCAGCAACTTTTTATTCGATTCATCTAACAGAGTTTTAGAGTACACTAAATTAAATATAAAGAACGAATTTTAAAATCATTTGGAAAAAAGTTTTTCACACAAAATTCGGAAATTCTCATGATCGTTTGGTTGGCTGTTCTTTGTACAAAAGACAGAGGTTATATACGAATTAACGCACGTAGATTGTAGAATTTATTGTGAGTTTTAAAAAATTAGTTTTAAAATTTTATTAAAAATAATGATCAAAATTAGATATATTTAACCAAAAACCTTAATAAAAGACAAATATAATGGGATAGAGGAAGTATTTATGTAATAATAATAAGGAAAATACATACATGACAGTCTGTAACTTTTTGAAAGAACGATGGACAAATCTAATTCATAAATTTAAAAGGATTGCAACCGGTAATTATCTAGTTTGAACCTTCAATTCCATTGAAGCAAGTAAACGACTCAGATTCTTAATCGCTGTTCTTTGGCCAGAAAATTTGACAAATGATAATATTAGTCATAATTTTTAAACAACAATTCCTGAATACAATAATATATTTTCTGTCAATTTAATTTCTTAAAAGATTCTTCCTTATTCTAGTACTCAAATCGTGCATGCCAAACTGCTAATTAATTCTTATAAACCAAGAAATCATCTCTGCAAACATTTTGCTCAACAATATTAGAGATTTCCTACTCTTATCATAGGCTATATACTTGTGGACCAAGCTAATTTAATTTTCTATGTTTGATTATCTATGGGTTGAATCTCTCCCTAGCTCCTTCCAAGTGTCATATTTTTCTTTGATTTCGAGGATCTCTTCTTAACATTGCACATGGACCAAGCAATTCAGTGCAATTATGCATGATGCAAGTTGGAATTGAATTTGCTTGCATTACAAAAAACCAAATTTGCAATTTCTTAGGCTTTAATTATAATACTGTAACTATAATATATAATATTTGCTTCTATTTTTAGTTGAATATGACAGGCTTCTGCTATAACCCTGTATGAAAAATGAGATCGATGATGGAATGGTGACTGTATGATGGCATGTAAGTTGATATGTATATATGGATTTCAATGACTTCCCTCCCAGATAGCATAAAAAAAGTAAAAGATTGAGGCTAATATCATAATCTGTTGATAAAATGTTAAATTTTTAATTTCAGCGATCTTGATTTAATAGTTACCAGCATCATTAAAAAAAAAAAAGGCAAATCTATCGACAAAAGATGCTATGACCATAATATATGATTTGGGTTATCCTTTAAAAAGTTATTGTTTATAGTACTTATGATAAAATTTTATTGATATATTTGGCCTTTCTAGCAGAAGAAAACCATTAAACATGCCATTTACCGGTAATATCCAATGCCTCGTCGGCCAGTTTGCTACCAAAATAGACTATTTTTCCTAAATAATTGAAGGAAAAGAGGAACCCATTGAATTCGATACTAAAAAAGTAAAAAGTTGTTGGTCAGATGGTTAACAATGCTGGCTACTATTTCTAGTGAGAGTCTGAACTAAATTGAAGGAACAGATTTGTAAAATTTGAAATCATTATAAGGGACGATGAAAGGAATGCCCCAATATTAACCTAAAGTCAATCTTTCTGCTTTGTTAGGCCAAAAGATAGCGAGAACTTCTTTTACCTAATTAGAGCGAGCACTTTCTTACAAGTTAATGCGGTGGGTGACATTAACTATTTGCTGCACCAAGTTCATTGATTTCCTCTTTACATCTTCATCTGACTTAAATAGATTCAGCTATTAATCTTCATCCCAATATCTACGGTCAGGTCCTAACTTCTACCTACGATTGAGACTGGATATGCAAAGTGCAAGAGCATTTCCTGTGCTGTCGGTTTCCACTTTCCACCATTGACTTCCCTCTTTTGAACGAAGGGAAACTAAATTTATCAAAAAAAAAAATGGAAACCAAAAACTAAGAGAAAGGAGAAAAACATATTTTTTTGAATGTGATTGAAGCCTGTTGATGGTGGCTTTGCTGAATATATGGTTAAATGTGGAAGTTTCGAAACGCAAGTTGGAGTTTTCAGATAACGAGTGCAAATGGGCTCAACTTGAAATTGTAACATCGCAGAAGCTTCTACTATTGATTTCAGAAGTTTCAGAACCTTCAAACAGAAAAGAACTGGTCCTTATAACTGTACAATTGGCTATATGACGATTTCCATAACAATGCAAAAAACTTGCCTGTAAACCTTCATAATTTTGAGCAATTATTATCAAATCATCAAATGTAAGATTAAATTCTGTAACATAACTTCCATAAGACCTGTTCACAGGGTTTAAGGTTAATATATAAATGGGGTTTCAAGTTTAAAATTAAGCTGATACCAACCAAGTGATTTTTTTTTTCTTTTGAGGTCTTGCCTTCTACGTGCGGACCATGCATATGGATATAGTTTTGTCTAAAATGGCATAGAGCATCTGGTTGGTGGGCATTGGGAGAGGATTAAAATAAGGCAATTATGAGTTCATACCAATTATTATCCTAATCCAAGCTGCTGCATAATTTAATTGCTTTTCTTTGTTAATTCACTTCCATTTCGGCTACAACCAAATGGTGGACGAAGACGAAGGTTCGGTATAAGCTGGCTTTTAGGACATTAGGTTTGTGATGTATTATTAATATTTAGTAAACAGCTGCCCAAATTGCCTACTTGTAAATCCCAATAAATGTGCCATGTGATGGGACAATATCTGCCAGAAATGCAATAGAGTTACTAAGGCAACTGGATTCAGTTGCACGAGCTTTTGACTGGTGAAGAAACCATTTGGCTGACAAGGTAAGCATCCAAGCCTCTGGGTCAGTAACGAGCGCTCCATGATATCAAGGCTCTCTCTCTGCTTACGTTTGGTGGTGGTTGTTACTTTAGCTTAACAGAATTCCATATCTCTGATTCTCAGCCTTCAATTACTCCTTAAAGGTTCTCAAATTTAACGATAAAAAGTCCCTTATGTAGTGAATCAAGATTATCGAGATGAGGACTTTGTTACAAGAGAAGATTAAATGTTTTCGAAACTGTATTTTCTGCAATTTCTGGCTCTGGCTGAAAATTGACAACTCATTCCATCATTTAAGAACAAAAGACGTTTAATTACCAGAACAGACTTTCGGGGTGACTTTCCAAAAGTTTATGGCTGCAGTTAAGCTGATGCTGACATTCGAATGAACAGCTTTTTTCTTTATTTTGTTTTTCATCTTACGAAGCTGGAAATAAGGTATTCTCTAGTCATAAAAATAGATTACAGAGCATTAGGACCACTGCTCAGCTGTTCCAAGAATCCAGGGCTACCATAAGAAATTCCCCTTAAAGATCTTGTAAGATAAGGAATGCGAATCAAGCAAATGCAATTAAAATTGAAGCTTGCTTGATCTTTCAGGTGAGAACAGGGGAAAGGTGTTAGAGTTTGGATTCGAACTTAATAAACTAATATAATTAAAAATGATAGCTAGATTCAAACGGAAATAATTCAATGCTTACCCAACAATATTGGGATTTTTTTCCTTCAATTCAGATAAACAAATAAATATGTAATGTAGCATATGACAACACCTAAAGGCATCATTGTCTAAAAAAACTTGGCCGAGGAAAAGATTGGCTAAATTCCGAATGGGCCATCTGAATCGAATCACTTTGAACAAGTCAGCACTTCCTACGACTGACGTTTAAAACAACTCGAGAACCAAAGGAATACACCGACCCTTTTTTCAAGTTTAAAGGGATATCCTTTCTTGGTCGTTTATCTAATAACACGACAAAGAATATAAACTATGCTAAAGACACTTAATCAGAATATGTGCTGAGTGAATAAGGTAATCAAGAAAGAATATCATCGCAACTTTATTTTATTCTGTCGCACAATGCTAAATTTGATCTTTCAATTATGCAAATTTTAGCACCTATTCTTTTATTTGAGTTAATTTGATTCTCATACTACTATATATCTGTTGTTAATTTGACTTAAATTTAATGGAAATCATTATGTGATTAAAATTTTTTTCCTATCAAAACTTACAGTGTATTTGTTTCATTAACGTGCGACAATATTGTGGATATTTGATTTATAGAATGGCTATTCCATAGAATAACTTATAGCCTTATTCTAAGCTCCTACTGAATAGCTATTCTAACTTTAAGCGGAATAAAAAATTATCTTAGGAGATTCGAATCTTTTACAAAAAGAAATTTAAATCTTATACTATTCTATTTCACTTAACTAAACTATTGTGTATAACTATTTCATTCTATTCCAACTGTATTACATTTCTCAATAATTATTCCATTATAATTCTATCCTATTTTGGTAAATTAAATGTAACGTTAAACTCTAGTTTTGTCATCAACCTTGACTTGACAATCCACTTGAACGTCATTACAAATTGAAAATATTTTACCGCCTAATCTTTTATTCGAGTTAATTTGATTCTCGTACAATTATATATATTTTTTGTTAATTTGACTTAAATTTAAGAAAACCATCATGTAATTAACAATTTTGTCTTATCAAAACTTAAACTCAAGTTGTTACGTTAACATTGACTTGAAAATTCATTTGAAGATCAATACACGTGTTAGATGAAGCGACGTTTAAAACACAATAAGTCTAATGACGTGAAAATGTCTCCAACCGGGAAATAAATGTTTGGTGTGATTACAAAAACCAAAATTGTTTTCTCTTAGTTTTCTTACGCTCCTCTCTATACAATCCTTCTATCTTTCTCTAAAACTTCAAAATTTTAAGAACAACCATCCCTCTATCCAAAATCTAGCACCAAACTGCACGTTATCGCTAACCATCACTTGACGGTGTTAGAATTACCCCAAAAATACTGAAAAGTACCCTTGATCTCTTCTACCATTTATTCGCCAACGTCTTTTTTATTTTTTTTAATTTTTAATTTTAATTTTTAAAAGACCTCGAAATTCTCTAGATCTAATATTCCAAACTGCGGCTCCACCACTAAAAGAAACTTCTACGGCCTCTCAAAATTTACTATGTTTCTCTTCTCCTCGTACGCTTCTTTTCTACTAAGTTTGATTTTTCAAAAATCTCCTTATAAACCTAAATCCTAGGAGAGACAGAACCTCAAAATCTTTTTTCCTTTTCTCTTTTCTGTGCATTTAGTTTCATTGATAAGGTTGTGCTTTTCTGAATTGAATTTCTTTTTTATGTTTTTTCAGGTTGTGATTTTTTTAAAGAAAAAAATTACTTAATATTGGTGTTTTCGGATTTTTATGGTTAAAGCGCAGACTGCTGTTCATGGGAGGAGTTGATTGATTCTTGGTTCATCAAAATCTTACATAATTATTATTTTAGTTTGATCTTGAAGAAAGAGATTTCCAGGTCTATGCAAGGAGAATTTTGAGTTAAGCATGGATGAACGTATATTCATTCTAGAATTTTAATTAAAGCAAACCAAGTATGCAATCTACTTTAAAATCCAGCCTAATACGTCAAAGATTTGCTTGAGCATTTGGTATGAAGAATTTAAAGTCAAATGAATATATCAACAAAGCTTAATAATGGAGTTGACTGCTAACTTAAGTTCGTAAAGTATATTGGTATTAAGTTTGATGACATATGAGTTGAATAGCATTTGATAACAAATCTATATCATTTTTAATGATTTTGAAAGTTTGCTTGATATATCTTTGGACATACTTATGAATTGAATATTTTTGATGTCTTGCACTTAAAATTGATTTGACTCAAGGATCATGAACTTATATCTTGAAATTCTTATAGGTATTTATTGATTGAGCTAAACCATCTTTATCATGTACCACCTTGTTTGTATAAATGCTTGCATCTTCTAGATTGGGTATATTGCCATGATTTGAATCTTATTTGCCCATTAACACTTATGTCTTATTGAATTTTATATGAGCTTATGATTCTTATAGTTATTTCTTGTGCTTATGAAAGATTACGTAAGAATTATTGATTGAAATATGTTTTAAAATCTTTCATATGACTATTTTTTGAAAGTAGTTGCAAATAGATGCTAATGGATTTTTAACTTTTTTAGGATGTCCTTATCATGCAAACATATGTGCATATCCTTGCTATAGCTTATACCTTTGATGCGAAGATTGTATGTGCCTTAAATCGATCATTCTTCTCTTGAAAAAGGAGGGGAAGTATTATAATCCAAATTTTGCTTGGATAAATATACTTAAATGTCTACCTGTGATTAATTATTGATAAATGCTTTGACGAAATAGTTTCTTGAAAATCTTACATTCAAAGCACATTTTATATACGATATTCAGGTATGATATGATTTATGAGTATCATGCATCTAATTCTCTAATCTTTTTGCTCGTAAGTATCACGCAAGACATTAAAATCATTGTGCTAAAGTTCTTGCATTGGATACATTGACACACTAATCCTTATGCTTGAAAATACTGGCTTGTATGCTTTTGAAAATTATCCAGTGACTTGAATTTCTATGATAAAAGGGGGAGAGATATTTTGATGGAAAAAATTGCTTGATATATGTGTTTATTGAATACATGTTATGTGATTTCTATTTGTGCTTAATGATTTATCTTGTAAATGAACTGTGTTGGAACATTGACATGGAGTTTATGTTTCGAATTGTGAAACCAGCCCGCTTTAGGGAGTTTTTTTTTTTTTTTTTAATTTCCCCCCAAATCGTTTCTTACTCATTTGAATAAATTTAGGAGGAGTTTTTATAAAAACAAATTTTATCTTAAAGTTTTGACCTATCAAAAAGGAAAATTTGTTAGTCTTAAATTGATGGTTATTTTGAAATGATAAAAACATGGCATTTTTGAAACTAAATTTGATTAGGATTTTTTTGTGTCTCTCAAACCGAAAGATTGCTTTAAAGATTATTTATTTGAGTTTAATGCAAGTGCAAATAATATTCAAAGAAAAATTGTTTTCCTTGGATTTAAGAATGCAAGTCCAACTTCATATTCAAAGAAAATTTTATTTTTGTTCGATTTATTATAATTTTAGCATTATTGATTTCAAGAAAAGAAATTTTTCAGTATCGTTTACGGACTTGAGCTTTTATTCTTCAAAAGAAAAATATTTTCGAAATGTAATATTTTCATCAAGAAATCAAATTTTGAAAAAAAAAAAAAAAAAAGGAAAGAGAAGAAATATTTTTCATAAGAAGTCCAAAAATATTTACTTTGCAAACGTATTATTTGGACTCAAATATTAAGTGAAAAATATTTTCCAAATTTTCTTGGATTTTTTATCTCAGGTTTTTATTTCAAAAAACTCCCAAATAAATTCTTTTTGAGATTAAAAAGTTGATAAAAAATTAGAATAAAGAAACACAATAAGATTTTCATGATTTTTTTAATTTGTAAATGAAGGAATGAATCCCCTATTTTAGGGGATCAATCTCTACATTAGTAGGAAGCTCTAACAATGATTAGTTTCTTGAACTCGTAGCTGAAGGATCAATCCCCTACCAAAAAGGATTTATTCACCTTTCTTAAGCATTCAAGTGTTTTGAGCTTAAATTCCAAAAAAAAATATATATATATATATATATATTAACTCTTGAATCTAAACTGTCTTTTATGTTCATTCATCTCTCTTTTGTACCTAGGCAAACAATAAATCTTTGAGAGGTTATTCAAGTTTGCAAAAACCTTAGAGCTTGTTTAAGATCAAGGCGTGAGGTATCTTTTTGTGTATGTTTGTGAATTTCACTAGAAACTCATTTTGAAATTAAAGTTGCTATGTTAGCTTTAAAAAGATAAAGATCACAAAGGTTGTACCTTAATCTAAAAAATTTTACTAGTAAAATAGTTATTTAGACTCCTTGGCAAAAGAAGTTAGTGCAAGTGCCTTTGGAGAAGGACGGGACCTCGATAAGCCGTTGACATTGATTTTTCTATCCATTTAACTTTATCAAATTTCAAATTTAATTGTGCTTACAATTTCATATATATATATATATATATTTATATACATATATACACTTAGCATCTTGTCATTTTCCTATTTGCATTTATTGAAAATTTATTTAAAAAAACCGAAATCATTCTTCCTAATTCAATTTCTTGCAAACCAATTATCTCCGTAATTCAAGATCCCAGAATAGCAATTGTTAGTTTCTTTTTTATTTGGCCAAATCTATTGAAAATTTTGGGTTTAGGTTCATAGTGTAGTTAGAATTTGAGGTTTTAATTTGAATTAAAACTTCTTTTTCTTACCATTGAATGTTAAGAATTGCCATGTCATGGTCCATGTGGCAACTTAGGCCTAGGTTTTTGATCCTAGACAGAGCTGTTAGTCACGTGCTGAGACATTACCGGTTTCGCGAAATGTAAGCAAAATTGACCAAAATTAAAGTGTGAAACGTAAATTGACTTAAATGATTCATTTTGTATAATTCGAAGGCCAAATTTGTTATTATATCTTATTCTTTTGCTGCCCATGAATACTGTAAAAAGAGATACTCTAAAGCATTTAAATTGTGCCATCCAGACAGATTCGTTATTAAACAATTTATTCCATTTCCATGGGAATTTATGAAACAAAACTACAAGAGAAGAACACACTTTGCAAGGACCATAAATTTATAAGAAAAAGAAACTGTAGAAATGGAAGTGGTGCAAAAAGAACAAGCAATTTTGACAGAAGCGACAAATGGTTTTTTATCGCTTATAAACCACAAATGGTATATATAAAAGGGAAAAAAAAAAAAAACAAAAACCGAAAGAAAGGCAATTCTTGTACCATTCTTATCAAATGAACCCAATTTTTGGCTTTCAAAGAGTTTCCCATTGGAATTGTGTTTGTCATCTTTCAATTCTAGACACTCCTCCTTAACAATAACGACGTAAGAACCAAATGTCATTTCAACTTATGCCATTTTTAAGCGATAAAAGAAAATTTCTAATCCTCGGAGGGGGGAAAAAAGAAAAAAAGAAAAGAAAAGAAAACAGAACAAAGATTCACAATTTTTTTTTGGCTCATTACAAAATTTGTTTACCTACAAATTTTTTCTTTTTTGATATTTTTAGTTTTTTGTATACCCCTGGGCGCCCAGGACCTTACCCGGATCCAAGCCCTACCACTGGCACTAACTGGAACCAGAGGCGTTCAACTCGTCCAAAATTGGTTGCCCTTTCTGAGGATGAAGCCGTTTTCCCCCACCGGCTGACCAGAGACTAATCCATTTCATTCTATTCCAACTTTATGTGTGCATAGAGAGAGAGAGAGAGATTTGTTTTTTTCAACGAACAAAGAATAAATTAGCTGGAAAATGCTGGAAAACCTACTCCTCGAAAAATCGCTTCCCAGCCTTCACGCTTGGCTCCACCACTTCCCTTTCCCAAATATCCCTCCATTCTAAATCCGACGATGGTGCTGATGACGACTTGCTTTTATTCTTCATCAACGCTGCAAACGTCGTCGTTGCGTCTAATCTCCTTAGGTCCCACCCTGCCCTTCTCAGGCGCAAGATCTTCCCTATTTGCCTCTTCGCTAATCGACACGTGTTATCCTTAATCTCCCTCACGGCTTCCTCGTACGCCGCTCTCCGCGCCGGATCGCTACCCTCCCTCGGTACCACCCCATTTTCTTCGCTTTCCCACGGTGGATACTTCCTAAAATATCCGTCGAATTCGGGCACTCCGATTGCTTTTCTTAACCCGACCCGAACACCTACTTTTGCTGGGTCATAGAACTGAGCCAACTCCTCCAACATCCCCGAGTCAAGCATTTCATCAACTCGCTTACACAAATAGTCGCAGAGTACCGACCACGCCACGTCAACCCAAAGAAAACAACAATCGTACCTCAACAGGTGACTCACTGAGCCCGACCCGGAAAATACGTCCACTTCAGGGTCAAAGGTTTCTACAAGGAGAGCATGAATAAAAGAGTTGGACCCACCAACAAGAAGCGGCAAGTTCCCACACGAAACAATGTTGGCAATGGTTAAACCCGCAGCGGAACGGAACTGCGAAGGAGCCACGTCAGCTTCGATTGCGTCGAAGTCCCCCAGCAGAAAGTGAGGAACCCCTTTCCTTTCGTGGAGAGGGATTTTGTTTGTTGTTATGTCTAAGCCGTTGTGAAGTTGCATTTTGTCTGAGTTTATGATTTGAGAACGAGGCAAATGGCTGGACAAGTCGATTGAGAGGCGGGACTTTCCGGTGCCCGTGGCGCCCATGATGACGATGAGTTTAGTCTTGTTTTGATTGGTGTGGTGGTGGGGGGTAGAGGAGTCCATGCGAGGCCACCGTGGACGGCGGTGGAGGGGAAGAGGAGGATGAAATAGTGGAGAATGGGGAGATTGAAAGGAAGAGAAAATGGGCTTCATAGGGGAGAAGAGGAAGAGGACAGGCTGGTTATGAGTTCTGATGAGCTGTGGATGGACATATACGGAAACCCTTCTGCGTGTACTACTATTCCTTTGTTTTTGGTTTTTCCACAATAACACAAAGATAGAGAAACAGAAACAGCAAGAGAAAGGGAAAGGGAACGGGAAACTTAATTAATGGCTTGTGGCATGTTAATCACTAGTTTCAGCGATTGAGTCTAAGAGTGTTTTTCTCTGTGTTTCGTCATTCTGGGTTTGATCTCTCTCTCCTCCATCACTTGATTGATCATGAGTTGAGGTTGATGAAATTAATTATGAACTTTTTAAAGTCGAATGGGAAATAAAAACAAAAGCAAGAAGAAGAAGAAGAAGAAGAAGAAGAAGAAGAGGCGGTGGTATTTAAGATTGGTAGTAGACTGGTAGAGATTGATTAATAAATCAGATGGAAAAGCTGGAAGTGTTTATAAGATGAAATTCGAGCTGTTAAAGTGTTAATCGAGGCCCTTTGGCATTGCTACTAAATTTGAGCCGCTTGTGGTTGGGATACCCAAATCTAACTCGCTATTTATATTACTTGTGGTCTTCAACACTAACTTTTCTTTTCTTTTTTTATTAATAATAATAATAATAATAATAATACTAACTTTTTTAGTTTATTTATGACTTCCATTAGAATATATCAAAACAAACCTTTTTCGTTTTTTTAAAGAATTGTAAGCTCATATCAAATCTTGTAATCTCAATTGAATCAAATAAAATGGTTTATAAAGTAAATTTAAGAGAAAAAATAAGTAGGAGAAGGAAAAAACAATGAAAATTGATTTAATAAAAAATACCCACGAGCTGCAAATATGGTATTGCTGCATCCGCTGCTTGGATCTTTGCCACGTATGGAGAAAACAAGATTTTTCAGGTGATAATATTTGGTTCTTCGATTCCTTAGTCGCCTTCAGGTGGGAACATACTTTGTTTATATTGTTGTTATAATGTATTAATATTTTATCTAATAAATTAAACTCTAAACTAAAATTAAATCAAAGTCAGAAAAGTGGCTAAAAGCTAGATTTATTTTTAATATCTAATATTTATTTCTCATATTGTCTGTAAATGTTTGAATTGGATTCCAAAAAAGAAAAAAAAAAAAACTAATTCTATCCCTAATAGGCTATTATTTAAGAGATATTGTATTACTTGCAAATGAGCATTTTATTTGAGATTTGTGTTGTGTTATTATTAGCATCTTTTTAATCAGAAATATTTGATAGCTATTGACAAGTACTTGGTTTTGCTTTCATCAAACTAATTAAGAGGAGTTTGCAATCTAAATTGTGATGTGATCTATCCTATTTCTATTTCCTTTTCTATTTTTATGCTTCTAATAAAATTAATTAGAGAAATTTGAACAAAATATTAATGGATTATTATCATATATTTATACTAATTAGAGACATTAACTATTATCATATTCTAATTATCCTTACTTGAAATAATAATAATAATAAGAAGAAGAAGAAGAAAAATATTCAAAGAAGTATTTAAAATTTTACAACTAATATATATATGTCGCAACGTACCCCGGGGTGGATCCTTGTGGATCTATGGGTGCGCACGACTTAAAATACTTTCCTGACTTGAAAATGTCTTCTTGACCGAGACTTTTCTTTAGCGATGTGATGAGAACGAGAATGTACAGATTCTCGACTTATTACATAGTGAAGGGGACCATAAGACGAATTGCTCATCTTATTGGTCTCGTATGACCATAAAAAAATGGTCAAAGCTTGGAGTCACCACTGATCATTTAAGGCTAGGCATGATCGGATGCCTATTGAAACCTGTGTTTTGAGTTATGAAACTCAAAACATCGATCCCATGGTCTACG